>QFEV01000375.1:0-37347 GCA_003316405.1 Thelephora aurantiotincta
GCTTCCTGGTTGCCGGTGAAGAAATCGAGAGTAGGCATCCGCGTCATCTTCTTGCCCCCCCCATCTCTCACACACTGTTCCCCTAGACCCCTTCGGCTATGATAAGAACGACCTAAATATGGACTACTTCACCCACGTGATCATACGTAGGTCGCTATTCTCTCTGGATGCATCTTAAACGACTCAACCCTCCACTCAGGCAATGAGCTTCGTGCTATTACTGCTACCCCTGCCCCAGATCCCGCGGTCTGGGCTTTCTCCGACATTAATGACTGTGTCTTCTCTTCCGCCACCCCCAACCAAGAGGAGAAGAACGATCGTGCCCCCCCTCGAGAATGGCTGCGCCGTGGATTGGGTCCCATGCAAAGAGCGCTCATCATATAGACCCTCCGAGAGGGGCGCAAAAAATATCTTCCTATCGCCAAAAATCGTACTGTTTTCCAACTTGATTCCCTTAATGCCTCTTTGCGCATCGATTAATGTTTTCTTCTGGTATCTAACAGTTATTTAATTATACTCTCCCCCTTGCTCGGTTTCCGGGTTGATTTATGGGAGGCTACCGGCCACGAATTATACACCCACATGGACATCTGCATATCATTCATTCATTTATACTCATGATCGTTCAATAAAGCAGTGCATTGGATGCAGTTGCCTCACCCGCCACCGAACCTCAGTCTGGTGATTAGAACGGGACAAGACGAAACGACAAGGACAAAGAACGAAACGATACAGAGAGAAGTATGCTAGCAAGAGAACTATACCCGAGACCTAGAAATTGTCAAGTCATCACCCCCTCCCTGTCAAGGGCATCTTTCACTCGTATGCTCATTCCGGCAATCTTGACCAATGCGTCGAGGACTTCGGGTACCATCTTTGGAGACGCCATTTCTCGCTGCAGATCACTGATGGCCTGCTCAAGTTCCTCGTTTTTCCGTTTCTCAGACTTGAGGTCGGTTTGTACCTTCACTAGCGTATCTTTCGTCAACCGGTTCCGCTCCCGAAGCAAAAGGTACCTCTGTGCGTAGGTCGCCGCAACTTGTTTCTCGTTGGCCGAGAAGCGTTTCTCCGCCTCGAGGTCCTCTCTTGTTCGAGCCAGTGTCATTTTGGCAACAGTCAATTCGTCCTGGAGGTTCTTGAACCTGTCACTGGCCGCTGTCGATGACATCGCCCAAAACTCCCGATGTCGTGCATCGTCAATGAACCCTGAGCGGCCGGAATCAGAACGGGGTCTCACAGATAGACGTCTGTCGGGCATTTCACCTTTGCGAGATGGATGGACACCATCTAGGCCAGCCTGTCGTGCCTTTTCTCTTTCTCGCTCTCTCTCGTGCTCTCGCTCCCTTCCCCTCTCAAGACCCCACTCCCTTCCAAATTCTCGGGCCTTCTCTCTCTCATACTCAAATAGCCGTTCTTTCTCTCGCTCTTTTTCTCGTTCCCACTCTTTTTCTCGTTCCCACTCTTTTTCTCGTTCCCACTCTCTCTCTCGTTCCCAGGCCCTGTCCCTTTCTCTCTCGTCGTAGGGTGGCGCTTGGATATCTCTTCCTCTTGCATCACGCGAGTGACGCACTGGCGAATGAGGCCCCACATATGAGGCCCCTCGCGGTATTAGTATAGGGGATCTGGAAGTTGCCTCCCTGACCCCATAGTAAGGGCGATCCTGATGCGATACCTCCCGGTAACCACCACTATATGTCGGTAGTTCACTCATGCGAGAGCTTGTGGAAGCCCGTCGTTCGCGAAATCGTCCGTCATCTTGTACATTCGGACGGGCATACTCCCTACGAGGTTCGAGAACCCTCTCCGCCTGAGACAATTAACGGTGGGGTCACACGGGACATGAGATTTGGCGACATACCGGTGGAGAGTCCCCACGTTCAGTAGCTATCGAATGTGTTGACCTGGGTTCGGTTGGTATAACCATCTGCTTAGGGACTCGGGAGTTACTGTTATCGTCAGTCGAAGCAGCGGAAATTGGTCCGTGGTTCTGTAAGGCTTGTGACAAGCTCTGTAATTTCGCTAAGTCAAACTGCGTGCCAGATACGTCCAAGGCCGACGATGACGCAGATACCAGTACCGGGCTTTGCATGGTGCGCGGTGGAGGTTCAACGCCGTCGGTCTGCAATAGCATCGATGATAAAGCGGTAGAAGAAGAGAGAGTTGCCAGAGCACTGGATATTTTCAATGGTGCAGTCGAGGTGGACGCATGATTCGAACCATCTTTAGGATCTCCAGGGGCGGACGAGGGGGATTTGGCAGAGAAAGAGCCTGGTGGTGTTTGGGGCAACCTCGAACTGTTTTTATGGCGGTCTTCTTGGTCTGGTCTGACACTCGATGTCGGTGTCTGATGGTTTGCAGCGGCGGGATAACGCGCAGTCGCTGGATATAACTTCGGAGACGGTGACCTCGGGCGTTGGTATGTTGGCCGTGAGCTTTGTGGATCTACATCGGGACGGGATCTCTTGCGTGGAGGACCAGGTGAAATAGACCTTTCTTCGGGCTCAGGGTCCCTTTCCCTGCGCCTTTCATACCTTGAGGAAATAATTTTCACGTACTTCCTGTGCGATTTGCGTTGAGACGTGAGATCCCCGCATCATACAGCGACTGGAGAAGACTCACAAACAGAGGTGTTCCTTGAATCCTCGCAGAGGTGGCTTTTCGAGCTGGACGACCCTGGTACACAGCGATCGATGGGTGGGCTGTCGTTCCATCAGATACCACTACGGCGACGGGTGACTGACCAAGACTCACTCCGTTCTCCTCCACCGAATAATTGCAGAAGATCTTTGCGCTCTGTTTGACGTAGTTGACAGTCTCCGGATGACCAAATTCCAGAGCCTTGAGGTCACTGTCTAGCATCTTCCTCCAGCTGAACGCACCGTCGGGAAGCTTGTTGCGAGTCGGGTCATAGGGAGACCAAGGGAGGATCCTGTGACCAGGATCGCGGTCGTGATTCATCTTGCGGGCCTTATCGCCCTGGTACTGGAGCTCGAGCCTGAGGGTGACGAACATTGTGGCAGTACGTCAGCAGTCAGCAGACGCAGATCAAACTGCGTCTGTGACCAGTACTGAAGGAGAAGGGGAAGGAGAGGAAAGGGAAAAGTCGAAGCGTAGTCCACCAGGTCAACTTGGAATGGCCCCGTATTCGCTCCGACGACGACAGGCCACGCGGATCGCGACTGGCAGGGCAGGAGTCACGTGGCTCCAATGCCTTACTCGGAGAGTGGAAAACGATGATATTGGAGAATCCAGTGTATTTGAGGAGTGTCTACACCCTATATACAACCTGCAGTCGCAACAGTCAAACGTTCGCCGCTAGGGAACAGCACTGAGGCGCTGCGAAGGTGAACGATGCGAATAACCCGGGACAGAGGGGATTGTCGACAAATTCGGGGGGCAGATCAACGACAGAGGCGGGGTGTAAATCGTCCTTCATTTCAGCGATGGGCGTTTTAATCGAGGCCTCTCAGCCTGGCGATTCTTTGACGACCCTTCAAGACGGTTGAAACCGTTGGTGGTACTCCTCACGGCACAGTTGGCCTGCCAGCTAAGAAGTCTGCAAACGTTTGGCAGAGGAGAATGATACATACCAAGAGGCCTTATCCTTGAACGTGACTCTGAGGTGCTGGGTGAGGAATGGAACCTGAACCACCCCGGGCTCGTCGCGGCCGACCGGGATCACACTCATGGAACGTTCTACTGGCGAAAAGCCTGTTGCCATCAAACACGTATTCCGTGGTCAAGGAAGTTTCCGGCTTGGGTAGTGGCGGGATAGTCCATATCGTCAAACGGAGCGTTGCCCTCAATTTTTACGACCCTTGCACCAGCAAGCCACTTCCAGTCAAAGCCAAATTTATCGTAGCAGCCAGTGAACTTACCGCCAGCCATGTTGACCAATTCGACAGCGTCTAGAGTAAGCATACGAGAGCTGAGCTAAACAAGAAAATGCGTGTGTGTGGACAACGAGACATACTTGGATATTACGCGAGAAATGACGACTACCTGTGAGTCGGATGAGCTGGGGCCGGTCGGTGATCGGGATCGGTCACGTTCAATATTCAATTCACGGATCATCGATCTCGATCATCAATCAGTCTGTTGGCTGACCGCCACGGTCATCGATTCATCCCTTGCACGAAATGCTCAACTCTTGTTCGCCAACGCCGGTCAAACACATGCCCGCACGACCTCTTCCATGTTACTTGTGTTTGGCATGTTCGAGTCGATCGCGTGCTTATCCAACCACATACCTCAAGCTCTATGCGTCGCTCATGGATAAGCTTCGAGCCAGTCCTACTAGGTGATTCCACTCGAAGGTAGTCCGTCTAGGAGGTCTGCTTCAACCCCTAGGTCGAGGCTGCAGTTCGAGGTTGCACCCCTGGTATGCCCAAGACAAGGAGGTATTGGAAATCCCGCTAGGTGAGCAAACCTCATACGACGGACTAAATGGCCACCATCATTTATTTGAGCTGGGTGATTGTATTTGGATGACAGGGTTATGGTGGTTGGGATCCGGGTCCTATAGCGTACGTTCACCGTGGAGACGCGAACACGTTTCCTAAGCCGCCTGGAAGGTCCCGCGTGGTGTCTACAATCTGCAAGCGACTCGTGTGGGGGAGCGCAATTGTCGGTAATAAGTTGACTCCACAAATAGCACCGGTAAAGTAGTCCCAACACTTTTTTTTTTCCTCCACCCCGGAGGCGGGTCAGTTTCGTTGGTGTAGGCATATGGTTTTTGAAAAGTGGGGCCCAGTTCTTGTGTCCATCGCTGATCTCGCGTAATTTGTTTAAACTCTTCCATAGAATTACTTCGTGAGGGTTACATGGCGTAAGTTAGTTATTCATCTAGGGCATCAAGGCGATGTGTATACTACAAAGAATGCTGGTGTTATGCGTAAAGTACAACAGATTGAAGGAGTGTCGTGAACGTCGAAGAGGGTAACGCGAGAATAGGGTAACAATGGTATAACCAAAGAGGAACAAAAGATCGTCAAATGAATTGTCCGAAGATCGTAAAAAGTCATTTAGTTTGAGAACCATTCACCGCCACTCGCAAGCTGAGCAAAAACACCCTTGCGATCCATGAGTTCGTCAAAGGTGCCAGTCTCAGCGATACCACCATCGTGGACAACCAAGATACGGTCGCACATCTTCATAGCAGCAATCCTATGAGTGACCATCACCGTAGTGCGTCCGGCCTTGGCGTCCTTCACGGTCTCCAATACAGCAGCCTGGTTGGTAGGATCCAAAGCGGAGGTGCACTCGTCGAGAATTAGAATTCTAGATGGGCGAACGAGAGCGCGGGCGATTTGAATGCGTTGAGCTTGACCACCTGAAATTAGCGAAGCATTCTCGCCAACCATGGTCTCGTAGCCCTTTGGGAGGGATACGATGAAGTCGTGGACGTGAGCGGATTTGGCGGCCTCCTCGATTTGGTTCTGAGACAAAGCCCTGGAACCGTAGGCGATATTCTCGCTGATGGGGGCATCAAACAGGTTGGGATTCTGGCTGACCACAGCGACGTGATCGCGGAGATGGTTGACATCGATGGTTCCCAGTCTGTTTGGTCCGATGGCAATTAAGCCGGAGGTAGGTTCGTAGAGACGTTGGAGGAGAGCAGCAATTGTGGATTTTCCAGAGCCGGATGCACCGACAATCGCGACACACTCGCCCTCGCGGACCTTTAGTGAGATATCCTTGAGGACCAGAACTTCAGGTCGTTCAGGGTAAGCGAAGGAGACTTTGTTCAGCGTGATTGAGCCCCTGATCGGAGGGCACGAGGAACCATGCGACTCCTGGGTATTTGTCGATAGTTGCATGAGACGATGGAGGTCACGAGTGGCTTGGACGGAGGTAGCAGTGTGTTGAGCTAAATAGTCGTCAATGGGGGACGAGAGCAACAAGAAATGAAAAAACGCACTGAAACCCATAAGCTGAGAGCCGAGAGAAACGGTGAAAACTATGAGGTTGAGAACTTCAACCATCTGGGAGTACGTGTAGGTACCACGAGCGACAAATATCGCGCCAACGTAGAATAAGACAGCTTCCGATAGGTAGATGAGCGAGCTGGCGACCCCATGCGTGCAGCCCTCGACGAAAGCACCCTTGATTCCGGCTGCGTGAGCACTCTGAACTGACTTTTCAAAAGACTGCTCGAAGAACCGCTCAAACGCCATAGCGCGGATCGAGCGCACATTGATTATTGCCTAGGTAAGGAGTGAGTTCACGGGGCGTATGCCAGGCAGAGGTAGCCCTTACTTCGTAATATTCTTTCGCCACTTGCTCACGAGCACGCTTGTTCCTACACTCGCACTTGGCGACTAAGTTGGTTTGGATGGCCATTGTGACGACGAAAACTGGAGCGATAGCCATTCCAACGAGAGTCAATTGCCATCCTCTGATCATAGCCCAGAGCAAGCCAGTCCCAATCATGGTAACGACGACGATCGCCTGGGGGAAGACGGTAGCAAGCAAACTCCTAGCATCGTCACCATCCTTGATGAGGATCTGAACCAATTTAACGGGCCCATTTGAGCCATCCACCTTATCGAACCATTTCTTATCCTGTAGGAGGACTATCCGGAAGCAGAACATCCTGAGTTGGTTAACCCAGGAGATGGCGACCTTCTCAAGGATGAAGTACTTGAGACCCAGGAACAGTCCGTCCATGGCGGCTAGCGCCAACACGATACCTCCAAAGGTGTTGATAAGCGAGACGTCTTTAGCCCCGGCAGAAACTTGGACAAAAAGCTTCGAGAGGACAAATGAAAAGACCGGGGTTACCGCACCGCTGGCAGCCGCAATGAAGAACCCGAGGAAAACGAAGAATTTATGAGGGAAGGTGGGGTAGACGTCGCGCAAAAGTTTGAAGAAAGAGACAGGAGCTTCGGTTAAGAGGGAGTCTTGGCCTGATGCCTCGACTGTAACTGCCTGCAGTTCAGGTTTTGAACGTGTACGCTGTTGTTTCCGGCGGCTACTTGCTTGGGTCGCGGACCTCTTGATGGTGTCTTTTTCAGCGTCGAAGTCTTCATCGTCAAGGACATAAGAGGGTTGAGAACAAATAGTGGAGACGGGGGAAGTCGGAGAGAATTGGAGGCTGAGTCGATTATTATGAGGACTAGACATGGCAGCTAGTTCGGGGGTCGCCAGCGGTGGGACATGGATGCTCGATAGTCGCCTTTGTCGCGGGATTGTGTTGGAAGTTTCGTTGTCAATGATACGGCTGACACGGGATGGAATGTCATTCTGAGTGCGAGATCTGTTGGTGAGGTCTGCGACGACATCGAACATCCAGTTCCCGAGGGTCAAGGGTCGCACGGATGCAGTCACCTCAGATGCGTCCTCTTCCGTCTCGTCGAGAATCGCCTGGACCTTGCGTTCTCTCTCAGCGTCATCTTGATCGATGTCACATCCTGGGAGAGCGGCACCCTGAGAGGTGGCCATTTCGCTGAAGTGGCCTCCCTTCATAGACTCCAAATCATCCCGGTAACCAGTCTCGACGTTGACACCATCCATCATCACGATTACGAAGTCTTCGGGGCGGATTTGGCTGAGGTCGTGAGTAATGACAATAGTGGTCTTGTGCTTGCGCCATTGCCTGATTGCTTCAAAGACCAAGACACGAGAGGTGACATCGAGGGCGGAAGTCGCCTCATCTATGAAAAAAAAGTTAGAAGAGTAAAACGGTCACACAAAGTCTGGACACACCGAGGATCAATACTGTTGGGTCGCGCAGGTAAGCACGGGCAATTGCCAATCGCTGCTTCTGACCACCGGACAAATTGGCACCGCCGTTTCCGAGCATAGTGTCATAACCATCTGGCAGGTCGCGAACAAACTCGTGCATAAGAGCAACCCTGCAAGCAACGATGACCTCTTCGCGGGTGACATCCTCAGGACGCCTTCCGGAAGGAGAACCGGCTAGTCCCATCGCGACGTTGTCGTGGACACTCATGTCAAACATTATGCATGACTGAGAGACGAGAGCGATGTGCTGGCGGGTGAATTTCTCGTCGAGGACTTGAAGGACCTGTTGATCGAGGGTGATTTGGCCGGATTGTTGGGAGTACATGCCGGTGAGGAGTTGAGCCACGGTAGACTTGCCGGATCCAGATCCGCCGACAATGAAAGTGGTGTCACACTCAAGGAAATACATCGTGACGTTGTTGAGGACCGGGACTGTGGGACGGGAGGGGTATGCGAAGGTGACATCTGTCATCTCGAGTTCTCCATTGCACTTTGAGGGTCGGATCTTCCTGAAGTTGGTGACCTTTCGGGAGAAAGAAATGAAGCGAGTCGAGCTGCACGAAGAATCCTCGAGAGTCGGCGTTTCCATCATATTAAGAAGGGAGGCCATGGCGGCCTTGCCCTTCGCGAGGAGGAGGAAGTGTGGGGTAGCCATATGAAGGTTGCTGGTGGCGATAAGGCAGGCCCAGAAGACCGACATGACCTCGCCGGGAGTGTTGTGACCTTCTCGAACAAGCTTCGAACCATACCAGAAGGCTTGAACAAACATGGACATCATGAAAAACTGAGTAAGCCCCATGTTGACACCCCATAATGTGATTATCTTGCCAGCGGCGGTCTTGACGCCGATGAGAGCACCTTCAAGGGCCTTCAGTTCGTGTTCTAGGGCGTTGTAAGCTTTGACGGTAGCGATCGCGGCAACCGCGCGGTCAACGACAGTCGCTCCAATCGCCGTGTAAGAACGTTCTCCCACGAGCAGGTTCTGGGAAAGTCCTTGGGAAAGCCCCCCGAGAAGGATAAGGAGGGGGAAGGTTGATAAGACTACAAGAGTGAGCGACCACGAACCCCGGAAGCCAAGAGCGAGGGCGACCAGAGTAGTCGTCAGGTATTGAATGATCAGCCCAAGAGCAAGGGAAGATGCGGAACGGACATCTTCGGTATCCCTACATAGACACGTTAGGAGCTCCTCGTAAGGACTGAAAGCGAAATAAACACACTTGGCAAATTCGGCCATCATACCACTAGCGCCAATGGGGCCGTCTTCGCCATTGGCCGTCTTGACGGAATCATCAGAACCCATCTTCCTGTCGAACCAGACCATCTCCTTGTTGGTGACGACGCAGTAGACTCGGCGGCGTAAAGCTCGCAAATTTCGCTCGCTCGTTGCAATCCAGAGGCTTGAAGTGATGCTGCTGAGGAGGAGGGCGGCAATAGCCAGACCGAGCAGCGTCAGAGCGGAGATGCCGACACCTCTCAGTAACTTGTCCTTGTCTTTTTGAGTCGGGTTGGAGAGTGGGAATTGAGCGAACGCGTCGAAGACTTGGCCGACCATGATGGTCATGAAAGGTGCAACACCACCCGAGATGAGGGAAACGAGGACCGCCGGGGCAAAAAAGCAGAACATATCCCGACGGGACATGAGTGAGAAGAGGAGAGAGAGCGATGGTTGATGGGGCTTATAGGAAGATAAGGCTAGTTTTGAGGTGGAAGTCGCAGGTGAAAGAGCAACGGTGGACATCGTAGAGGGAGTCACCGACTGGGGGCCATCATCCGCACTTGTGGGGACGTCGACCCTGAGGGACACAGGACGACGCATAATGGAGGTTGTGGAAGGAGTAGAGCAAGAGACACACAGTAGCTCGGGCCATGGTTTTGTACGATAGCGTCAAAGAACAAAAGAGAAGAGGAACAATAGACAGCCGTCTCGCATTGTTCTCACGTGATCCGGATCACCTTCGATCATGTCACGCGTCACATCCGCCCCCCTACGTCATGGTCACAAGTTTCCCCGTCGTCCGCCCCGGGACAGGAATATGTGGACTTTCTCTGGAGTAGGTCAAAGCGACCGCAGGAAAGTCATGGCTTAGTGGAAGTACAGTCAATAAGCCCAACGTAGGGGAGATTATGCACAACCGGACCATTTACGTCGCCCACGTGAGGCGGCGCCTATTTCCTCTATTGTCCGCCCTATTGTTCTCGTCTGGTCAGCGCGTTCCCCTCTCATTGTAGGGTCCACGCTCTTACGCAGCCGCATGCGACCGAGCCAGAAGCGTTGCTTACTGAATGCCGGCCCGTGAACCTTGTGTTCGCGTAGTTGTGGAATGTCAGATTACTGGCGCCACGTGTGAGCAACACCAGGGATGGGTATAATGAAACCGCACAAGGATAATCTCAACAGCAAGTCAAACAGCAAGGTGCAAAAATGACGAGGATCTAAATGTACGATGCAAGAGGAAATATACTAGAGTATGCAAGCCCGCATAATGAAAAATAACGTACGTTGTCCCCCAGGAACTGAAGCGTCCCGCCCTTGGTTAGTTCAGATAGCCACGACATTTCGCAGATCCACACAAACATGGGATCTTGTCTTGCTCTATAGGGAAATGATAATCTGAAAGCGACAATGCTGGTCGGTGTGGCGTCCCCGCAAGAGGGTCAGAACGCACCGTATGTGATCTCATCCCCCAACTCGATCTCTTGTTTGGCGTAAATGACAATCTTCTTCACACCACTGATGGTGATGATCTTGGCCGTGCAGTTTGGGTCACAAGAGTGATTGATAAGTCGCCTACAGGGTGTGTCAAGTCAGAGTGGGCGTCTAGGTACAACGGGTCGGAGCGCACCCAAGGTTACCCTTCTTCGTAGCATCCACGACCAGGTCCTCGTCGATCCTGAAGAGGTAACTACTCCCGATTCCCTGTCTCTCGTACGCTTTCTCCCTTTTGTCTGCGACGGCGGCACGGATGACCTCTCCGACGTACTCGATGACCATCTCTCCACGCGCAATTCTTTCCATCGCGTACAGACCCCAGTCGTGAATCGGAGACCTCGCAAACCGAAGGTGCTTCTTGCGTGTCTGAAGTTGGTTGAACTTGACCTGGTCTGTGGCTGGAGTTTCGCCTAGGGATAGCTGCATAGCTCGTTGCATTTGATTGATCTCTTCAATACCCTGAGCACGTCTCCTAGCGTTGGCGCGGTTTGAACGTGATGATGTGACAACAGGGGCCGGGGCAGACACGGCGGATTCCGGGATGGTATCTTTGTTTGCGGCCTTCGCTTGAGCAGTGTATTGCGCGACGTAAGCAGATTTCTCGGCATGGGTAATCTTGTAAAACCCTTCGGTACGAGCGGACCCAGTGGTATGAACCCGGAACGGCGGAGGCGCGTCAGGATCAGCTTCCTCTCCCTCTACAACATGAGGGAGGGGGATGCTGTGTCTTCCTTTCGAATTTCGGGCAAGGGCGAGTTTGGCAAAGTACATGTCTTCGTCGTCCTCGAACAACCCGTCTGCGATCGGGTCAGAGACAAATGCAGGCTCTGGAGTGGTGAAGGTTGAGGACTCTCTGTCAACGGATAGGCGGACTTCCGTGACGATAGGGACTTCGAAATCTATGTCCCCCGGGATAACCACATCTGGTGTAGAGGGTTTCTCCTCGGCCACCTGTTTCTTGTCTGCCTTTTGCTTGACGGTTGCCTTCGACTTTTTGACAGGGCGGAGATCCTCAGTGTCTGCAGGAGGAGGTTCCTTCCTCTTCGCCACGTTGTCCTGCGGAGAAAGAGCGTGATCCTCTTCTTCTGCCTCCTCGACAGTTGGGACGGCTTCGGGTTCAGGCTCGACGGCATCATCGGTGGCGACCTTTTGTCTCTTCTTCGGCCTTCGCAACACCTCAAGCTCATCCTCATGGTCCTCGTCCGCCTCCAGTTTGGGGCCCTCTTCTTGTGTCAAGGGCTCCTCCACGGGGGGTAAAGGTTGGGGTTTCACGACCCTGTTCTTCTTGAACGAAAGACCCTTCAGCCCCTTCTTTTCCTTCTCCTCGGCCGTAGCATCACCCTCAGCACTGTCGACTCTTACACCTCTCGCTTTTCGTGCCTTCTCCTCATCGGCGACCATCTGCCGAAGTTTGACACCAATCACCCTATCCATCACATCTCTCTCCAACAGAGTCCGCAGCTCCTTCATGATGAGTCGCTCAGCCTCCTCGATCATATCATCGTCCCGCCATCGCCTCAAGGCATCGCGAGTTGAGGGTCCGGAAGTACGCATAGATGGTGTCCATGTTGACGGAGGTGTGTGAACGTTCAGCGTGACAGATGTGTGGGCCAAAGTACGGGTACCTGCGGTCAACACCGTCTTTGCTCTGCGCGCTGAATCGGACGTCTGGAACGTCACGTACCATCCAAGGTGGTCGCGAAGGATCTGCAAGTGGAGAGAAGGCGCAACCAGATCATGATTCATCAAAAAAGTGACTCGAACAGAGATCCGCGGGATGCCCACCTTGTCCACCTTGAACCCTTCGAAGAAACGTCGTACGTCCTCCTCCTTCACATGGGTTCCAAGCTGTCCACCCCCAGACTCTTCGATCGTCACGTACTCGTTACCATTACGTTCAAGTTCAGCGTCCACAGCTTCTCGTTGGGTTTGTCTTCCGGGGTACCGAGATGACTGGCCAGGTTTACGGGAGATTGGTGACGGGGACCTTGAGCGTGATCTCGACCTCGAATATGAGCGGGAGCGAGACCACGAGTATCGGCGAGGGGAGTAATGATTCCTGGAGTAGTAACTTGATCGACCGCTGTATCGATCATTCGGACGGCCTCTCATGTGAACGGGCGTAGATGAGGAGGAATGGTCATGGAGGGAGAGGGTTGGGCGGGAGGAGTATCTTGGGGCAGAGTGCAAGTTCCTCGTCCTTATTAGGGCAGGTGGGGGAAGTTTAGATTCGGGAACCGTCGAAGCAGCAGCTCCAGGATGAGCGGGCAGCGGGTGGCGTGGCGGGGGGAGAATGTTTCGATGACGGGGATCGGTCTGCGTGGATGGTCTGTTTCTCCTTGCTTCCTCGGCCTCTTTCCTCGTAGTCAGTTCATCCTCTTTCCTTCTACGCTCCTCGGCTTCTGCTTCTTTTTTCTTGTTTAGAGCCGCCTCTCGTTCCTTTCGCCTTCGATCATCGAGCTCCCTTAGAATGGCCTTGAGTTTAGATTTGGCATCATCGTCGAGGACAACCTTCAGTTCTTCACCAGGTACGGTCTGAATACTCAGCGTTGACCCTTGTCCATTGCTCTTTCCACCATGCTCTTTCTCCACGCAAAGTTTGGCCTCGTCGTGCGTCGAGAACTTGATGTACACGATACCCAATGCGCTGCCAGTCGCCTTGTCAATTTCGGGTTCGAATGAAGCAATACGACCATGGACGGCGAAGTGTCGACGAATTTGCTGGTTCGAGGTAAGCGGTGAGATGTTGACTGCCAAAACGGCGGTGGGTGGAGGCGGCCCGACTGAATATTGATCATGCTAGAAAGCCGTGAGTTTAACCTCGACTCCATAAGGACTTGAATACGCTTACTTCGTACTTGATCACGTGAAATTCCCCCCTTCCAGGTCTGAGAGGTTGTAATCTCCTCACACCTGGAACCTTCCTCGGATCTCGTATTGGCGGCATGTGCTCACCTTCCATAACCTCACCCTCATATCGGTATAGCACTTCCTTCCCTTTCCCCTTTCCCTTAATCCTGTGTTCTGCGTTCGGATCTAATTGCTGGATCTTCTCAATTAACTGGCGGAAGCGACCGTCCCGATCCTTTTCCACGGATGCATCGAATAGGATCTTGTAAGGCCGGTCGTCCCGAGGAAATTCGGACCGATCTGTCGGCCAAGGTGGTGGAGAGGGCAAGCTATATACAGGTGGAGGCGAGGGAGACTCTGGGGGCGGGGGTGGGGGTAAAGGTTCTTCAATTGGCGGAGGTACAGGTGGTGGGGAGGTTCTGGCGGGAGAAGGTGGTCTGGCCGCAGGTTCTGACAATTTGGGCGAAACAGACGGTTGTGGCGATCTCACTGGAGACACTAATATCAGATTTGGTTTCAACGGTCTTGAGAAGTGAATCGGCTGCATGACATGTTTCGCAGGTAGAGTGGGCAGGGGAGGTGGTCGCGGGTCGGAAGGGAGTGGAGGGGGCGGAGGTTGTAAATCCGGCGGGTGTGGCGGCGGTGGCGGTGGCGGCGGGGTGGGGGGTGCATCTGAGGGAGGTTTAGGTTGCGGAGACGTAGAGGGAGGAGGGGGTGGTGGTGGGGGCGCTAAATCTGGCGGGGGCGGGAGAGGGGGCGGGGGTGGAGGCGACTGCATCGAAAAGGGTGGGAGCGGCGGTGGTTTCGACGACGGTGGTCGCGGTTCATCTCCGCTGACCTGTCCAATCCATCAGATACATTCTCAAAAAAATCAGGACGCTAGGATGTACGCACTGTAATGAGATTGGGCTGCTCTTGCCTGGGAAGCCCAATATCGCTGTAGTCAACTTCCTTGCCCTTGAGCGACGGTACAGACGTTGAGTGACCATTCAAAAACGACTTTGGTCTCGCTATCCCGCCGTTGGTGAGACTCCTTGGTCCAGTAGGGATGGGATGCCGAACGGTGGTGGACGTGTTTAGTGTGGTGTTGGACGGCGTCGAGCTCGAGGACGCGGCGTTGGCATGGGCTAACGAGGTTAATAATGCCCTCGGAGCCCGTGGGGGGGCCTTACCAGACATCGTCGAGGACGGCGACGTGGGTGAGAACAAGAGAGATTTGGCTTTGACCACAACCACCACCCTCAGCGTCGTCCGCTCTCATGCAACACCTCGACGTACGATCTTCTTCGGACGAAACCACAGCGACACGCACTCCGCCGGGAGAGAGCGTGATCCCAGTTCCGTTTTCTTATACTCCCAGCGATGACGGTGTCGATGAAAATTTGTTGATCCTTTTGCACGGCTTGGGCGACACGCACGTCCCGTTCGCTCGCCTGGGGAAACAACTCAAACTACCACAGACGGCAACCTTGGCTCTCCGTGCACCTGAAAAGTCGGTCTACTGTTCTCTGCGGTCATTATACGGCCAGATTTCTAACGGGGCGAGAATAGGATACCCTATCTGTATGAGGAGGCGTTCCAGTGGTACGGATCATTCAATCCCCTTGGCGACCTTCTTCCAAACCCAAACCCAACTCCTGCGCTTGACCTTCTGGCCAAGATACTTGATCACTTGACCAACGACTGTGGTTGGGCTCCCCAAAATATTCACATTTTAGGGTTTGCTCAAGGGGGCACGGTTGCCGTCGAGTTTGCCCTGCTGAGGTGGAGACGGCAACTCCAGAAAAACTCTGAACCGCCCATCTCACCCTTTGGTTCTGTTGTTTCCGTCTGCGGCCCACTGTTATCATACCCAACCCTAAAGTCGCCATGCCCGGTTCCTCTACTCCTCTTTCACAGATCGCCTCCGGCCGAATCTGTCCTGTCTTCGAGCGACAAGGCTGCCTTTCGAAAAGGATTTAGATCCTTCCGAGAAGCCCAGGTGGGTGGCGAAGGGATGCCGCGGTCAAAATCAGAGTGGGAACACATCATGAGGTTCTGGAGCGAACGACTGAGCCGTCGCCAGATGAGCGGCCTCTACCAGATCATGTAGATAGATTACGTAACAGAGCTAAACGCGTCTTCCCCTCAACATCATGAGTGGGAAGATCATCATCCGTCCGCTTCGTCCACGCGAGCCCCCTCCCCCATCTCCTGCACCAGCCAGCGAATCAGAACCCGTAGACCCCGAAGAAGAACAGCCTGAAGAGGAACAGGACGACGAAGAGAACGACGATGAAGGTAACGACAACAACGAAGAAAACGAAGAGGTTGCCGCGACTGAAGATGGCGTCCCGAGTGAACCCGACGGTGTAACTGAGGAGACCCCGGTAGTAAAAACCTCTCGACCAAGAGGCAGACCAAAAGGTAGCGGGAAACCTAAACCTCCACAAGTTGGGACTCCCCGACCCAGGGGTCGTCCAAAGGGTTCAGGAAAACGAGGACGCCCACGACGCGGTTAGTGAGCTTGATTCACGCGATGATTGACTGTAACCCGCGCTTGTAGAGGGTGAGGCTGTGGAAGGAGATGAAGCCGGCGAGGAAGGCTCAGAGGGCGGCGGCCCGATCGGTGGTGGCAAGCCCTTCCGCAGAATCAACGGCAAGGTCTACGTTATCGAAGGCGATGAATTTATTACCGAGGAAGACCCCAAAGGCAACACCAAAATCGATGTTGCCGGGAGGCTTCTAGGTGGTCGACGTTTCAAAGCCCAAACATTCAACCTACCGCAAAGGCATCCAGAGAAAATGTTCATGCTCGCCATCGATGCAGCGAGGACTTCTGGTTTCCGAGACTCGCTCTACTACTTCCGCAGGAACCCCCTTGCTTTCAAACTGAATGCGACTCAACCTGAGAAGGACTATCTAATTGAAATCGGCAAACTGGGACCCCATCTACGAACGAGGAGCGTCACGCTCATTACTGCGCGGAGTGCTTACAAGCTTCATGGAGCAAAGATGCTCGTTGGTACGTTGCTTTCGATCTGTGCGGCCTCTCCATCTCAATCTTCGATACTCAACAGATGGCCGGTGGGTCGTTGACGATTACTACGAAGATAAGGTTCTAGAAGAGATCACAGCCATGGGCCTACAGCCCGGAGACCTCGTGGGAGACCTCCAGGATCCCTCCACTCAGACCGAGCTTGCGCAACTCACCGGTGGTGACAAACAGACCCGCGTTGAGCGGGGCGGTGGAGGAGGTGTCTACCGAGCCGGAGGACCTACCACGATATTTGGAGGTTCTGGTTGGGGCCCGTACAGCGATGGGCCACTGAATGCTGTCCGGAAGTCGATGCTGACTAGGGATGGGCTTACCGAGGAAAACTGGATGCTGGTTGCTGCACAAAGGACAACCGAGACAAGTGAAGAGTTCAGCAAACTCAGAAGAGAGGCACTCAGAGTTTGCGGCGGTATCTTGGGCGACCCTTCTTCGACGCCAGGAAGTCCAAAACGCACTGTTGGGGACGAAAGTGAAGAGGTGAGGGAAGAGAAACGGAGACGTGAAGAGGCCGAGCTCCCCTTGGGTGTGTATGAACCACATAATGGGATTGTTGTCTGTGAGTACGCGTTTCTCGGGGTTGTGCGTGCATTCCGCTTATATCCTACAGACTGCTCAGATACGCAGCCAACGCGCAGTCGATGGGAACCAGGTCCTCGGATGGACGAAAGAAGGATTTTGGGCGGTACCAAGACAGGCAACGGTGCTTGGGGGTTAGCATGGGTGGACACCGTGATGGAGTTTACTCCTGCAGAACCTCCCGGTCCGCCGTACGCCCAAGCTCGGCGATCAGCGCCAGCGTCCGACTCTCGAGTAGAAACCCTGTGATTTTTCGAGTGCGCCGACTCGGGCTCGGCGATGAAAACGAAAGTTTAGTCACGTCGATCACCGTAATTCATGTGCATGATACATGGGCCCATGAACACTCGCACCATCCCGCAATCCGACGGAGCGGTTCTTATAAATTCCACTGTCCCCGGCTTGCTACCGGGAACATCTTTTTGCTATGCCTCTTGTCTTTGAAGAATATCTGTTCGACCCCAGGCCGCAGTTCCCCTTCGTCACCACGATGAAACGCTACCCAAATTCGGGTGGCACCCAAGACGGCTTCTCCCTGGCACTCACCCATGGGACTGGGTTTCACAAGGAGGTGTGGGAACCCATCATTGAACGTATCTTTGTAACGGAAAATGCCAAACCCGATGGGTTGCGCATCCGTGAGGCGTGGGCTATCGACGCACCCAATCACGGCGACTCCGCTGTGCTCAATGCCAGTCTCCTGCAGTCTGGCGCCTACGATCTCCTATGTGAGTTGTACAAACGATGGCCGCCGTTTGGAGTGTCCAGCGCTAATATCACGTTCCGGGACAAAGTCAGCTGGGAGAACTATTCCAGAGTCATCCATCTCATTCTCAAAGGACTGGGAATTTTTTTCGACGACAAGAACCAACCCGTTGAGATCGACTTCACGAGTAAGAGGCTGATAGGGATCGGCCACTCTATGGGTGGGGTTTCTCTGTAAGTGTATGCTTTGCGGGACCACGACCAAAACTCTTGGCTGAACAAACGAGTTGAGGATCCTTGCACATATGCTGTATCCCGCTGTCAAATTCCACTCATTGGTGCTCGTGGAACCCATGTTGACCACGGCCCGGCATTACAAAGCGGCTGGCTTCCAAGAGGCCGCCCTCGCTCGTAGGGACTTTTGGGAGAGTAGGGAAGAAGCATGGCGGTCGCTGTCGACGAAAGGGATGAAGGCGTGGGATAAGCGGGTGGTTAAGCTCTTCGTGGTTAGTAGAACCGCCACACGCTCACATTCTGCCCTGTTGACGGCTCACGTTGACGTCTTGACAGGAGTACGGCCTTCGGGAGACAACCAAAGATGATCCCTTCGACAGACCCGGTGTGACCCTCAAGTGCGGGAGGGTCCAAGAATCTGTGACGTTCAACGAAAGGACCAGTCAAACGCTCGCATTCCACTTCTTCGAGACATTGTGTACGAACACACCTGTGCATGTCATTTGGGGGGCCATCGATGATTCCATGTGAGTCGAGTCCGTTTTCTGTGGCATAAGTTCAAGCACTGCTGAATTTACTGTTAGTCCCGCTTCAGTCAAGGAAGACATACACAAGAACGCCTTCAAAGGCAAAGCTGCATCGATCCAACGGGTCGCGAACGGCGGGCACCTCGTTCCACAGACACAGCCAGACGGCGTTGCAGATGCCATTCTTGCTGCCTTTAGCGCATCGACAGCTTCCTTTACGAGATGTAGATTGTAATGAAATGGATCGTGTACCTGCCGCACAGTGGCGATGACCCGCACAATGATTATGCTACCGTCACTCAGTCAATCGACGCCGTTCAATGGTTGTTGCTGTCGGGACTCGGGGGTGGGCCGGAAATAAATTGGCAATTGCAATCCTCTTTCGTCATCCGTCGAATTTGCTTCCTCGCGGCAACCCCGGCGGCATCCCGGGACGCAACACCTCTGCGGTGTTGCCACCACCACCACTACACCCTTGGACGTGACATGGACTCATCCAGCACAGAGTATTACCAAATCTCCAGCGAGCGCGACCTCGAATCCCAGTCTGGTCGCACCTTGCTTCTCGGTACGATCCAAGCTTGCTCGGCAATTGCAACTCTCGGTAACTTATGCGCAACCTCCCCTACCATGCAGGATACGAAGCCGAAACGGGGCTTCCACGGGTCCTTCGAACAGATCCGCCTTACGGATATGGCCGCAGACCGCATCCCTTTCCGCCATCCCACTTCATCTCCATCTCCCCTCTCGAGTACAGCAAGACACAGCACGATCGAATACGTGACCATGTGTTTCCCCGCTTTACGAAGAAGAACAAGGCAAACCTTTGGCGTGCCCATATGGGGAATGTAGAGACAAAGAAGATCACTGCCGCGTATGAGCACCAAAGGAAGGTGTTGTCCCCATTGCTGAACGCGTTAGAATGCCGACTAACCCTCGCTTTTCGTTTTAATTCTGGTTATTCAGGACTTTACACGCTCTGATCGAGTCGGGCGATTGGAGATTATTCTCCGTTCGACGTACGTGGAGTAGGGCAAGATGGGTCGCGATGGCCTGGACGTATTGGAAGCAAGACTCCACACGGCTCCTTAATCTCACTATAACTGAATTCGAAGTGATACACCCGGAAGATCGTGGTAAGCATGCCAGGCTTGAACCCCTGCTGACGACCTGCTATATCGTCAAAGAGTATCGATCATTGCAACCTTCGCGGCCACAGCCTCCCAAGGACTCCCAGGTCCCAGTTACCGAAGAAATCGTGAGCAAAGATGTCGTGGGAGAGAAGATTACCGCATACTTTCGAGTGCGATCGTCAGAAGCTTCCCCCCTCGTGTTGTTCTTGTACGATGTCTTCTGGGCGAAGAACTGTTTCCCGAAAGGATCATTTCCAAAGGCCGAGGAGGGTATCAACGGTTTGCTCTACGACCCTCCTAAACGTTACGACCTCAGCCCTCAATCTACTGGAGGATCACGCTGGCACCAACCCTCCTTCGACGATGATCCGGATCGCTCACGGGACCCACGCCGTTCTCCCTCCGCTAGCGCTCAGGGTCGGAAATCAGGGCGTGATGAAGGGAAGGTGTACCTCTTGGACCTCAAACCTGCCATCGAAGGCGTCTTCAAATACCGGGACTCAAAGTGGGACCTCTACTCGGCCGCGCAAAAGCTTGGTATCCAAGTCAGCGAGGAAGAGAAGAACCCTGTCAATGACTCGTTGTGAGTAATCCGTTTGTGCGCCTCACCCCTGCGATCAATGGGATTCAACGGTTTACGTCGAATAGATTGATTGTTCGGTTGTGGAACCGGCTTTTTTCCGGTTCTCCGAGGAAGATTCGAGAAGAGGAGCTAGAGAGCGCTCGGAAATCCGGCTCAGCGAACCCGCAAATCAAGGACAAACCCAAGGGTGAAGATATAGGAGGCCCCGCACCGACCCAACCGGACGATGCAGATGTAGACCCGAACGATGTGCCCCCCACAACATCCAATCTAACCTCAGGTACTCTAGCGTTTGGGGAATCTCACGTCGCTCCCGAAGTAGAATGGGAAAACCCATTCGACGAGGACGAGGAAGACGATTACTGAGCCAAACTCCCGCTTGAAAGGATGCGGCCGGGATTAGAGCGGTCATTTTCTTTCATTTAAGACATTACTGTACATATGCATGGGTGGAATTCCACGGAAATTACAGAGGGCACCATTCTGTATTCTACAATTCGTGACCGATGCTTGGGATTTTCTGGTTTTTGGGGAGGTTGTGGGAATGACGGTTGGATGGTCCGACGACAAGACAAAGAGAACGGAACAAATGCAGGGTGGGAAGGCGTGGGGGAGGGAAAGGGGAAGGAAAGAAGACACGGGATATGCGACGGCAAAGAGAACAGAGGAAATGAGATGGGGGGGGGGATAAATTAAAACAACTGTGGTGTTCATCCGAAGGTGCAAAGGGAATAAACGCGAGGATCGAAATGCGAAATAATGGTATGCGTTCATGACTGTTCACGTGTTCGTACAATGAGTGGTTGAGAGTGTCGTGGTTCTTGAAATCCAGTCACCAAGAAAGCGGGTACTTAAACGAACATGGCGGTGTCCAGCCCTTCCGAGAAGTCAAGCACGACAATCTTCTGATCATGCGAAGTGCTATGCACGGGTTAGACTTGCACATGAGCAGAGTGGATGAGTAGGCGACTAACCTGACGATTCTCCTCACATCAAACTTGACATCAAATATATGACTAACATGACCATTTTTGAACTCGGTGACGAGCTTGCCGGTGTTAAGGTCCCAGACCTTGACGGATTTGTCGTAACTCGCGCTGACAAGTCGACCGCTGACTGGGTCGAAAGAAAGGGCACGAACGAGTAGGTCGTGCCCAGTAAGAGTTCGGGTACATTCCCCACGGGAGGCGGACCAGATTTTGATTTTGCAGTCGTTGGAGCCAGAGACGATCAAGTCATCCTGGAGGAAGAAAGGTTACAGTTGAAGGACGGGATTAGAGAGAGTGGAGAGGGGGGAGACAGACCTTGAACTCGATGCAAGCCAGACCTCTGTCGTGACCCTCGAACGTCTTGAGGCGTTCCCCGGTGGCAATATCCCACATCATCATCTTGCCATCACCGCTAGCACTGACAACCCTGTTGCCTTGAAGCCCAACAGCATTCACTGGACCCTGATGCCCCTCGAGGGTGGTAAGGAGTTGAAGGGTGTTTCTGTCCCAGACACGAATCAGGGTATCTTTAGAACAGCTGACGATATGCCTGTCATCGATACGAAGATCGAGGACACCTCCGGCATGAGCATTCAGGACGGCAGAGACCTCGGCCCTGGCCCCATTGGCAAGCAAATTCCATACAATGATAGAGCAGTCGCTACTGCCGGTAACCATGAAACCAGGTGCGAAGAGATCGTCTATATCCCAATCCTTGTCGAATTTCAAACAGAGAACGCTGCCGGTATGGCGTCTGAAGGAGGCCAACTCTTTTCCAGTCTCCAACGACCAGACCTTGACGGTTTTGTCGCGTGAACCAGTGATTATCCGTTTGGAATCAAACTCGAGACAATATACGCTGTAATGACGTCAGCGAAAATCGACGTGAGGCAGAACGTGGTGAACAGACCTATCAGAGTGACCGGATATCCTCGTCATTTTGGCTTTACCCTGTAGCCATTGGTTCTCGAGTTGGGTTCTAGATTTGTACAGGACCCACCAATCGAGGGAAAGAGGGGCAAGTTCCGGGGAGATGGAGGGGATATAAGAGACGCGCCTGGCTGTGGCGGATGAGAACCTTGCACGGGAGAGGTCGAGACGCCACTCTGTTCTACGGTAGAAGAGACCTCTCCAGATTGCATTGTCCTGGGCATATACGCGCCATGTCCGGGATACCGCACGACAGGCGATGATGGAGTCTAGGTCAAGAAAACTGAGGAGGTGTATCGAGACTTCAGGAGGGAGCCGTGCGACGATATCTGACACGGTAGTGAGGGAGTCGGTGTCGATGAAACAGGCCTCGTCGTCGATGAGTTCGCCCTCCTCTCCATCGAGGGGTTGACCATCGTCGATGAAGATTGATTGCCTGCGCTTTGAGTGCCGGAGGGCGTCCCAAAGGCAGGGGATGAAGCCCCTGGGACGAGGGACATGGTGGACGTCCATTTCTGGGGATGAGGGGCGGGTGACTGCGAGAGAAGGGGGGACTGCCTGGAAAGAGCCGTCGACGACATCGAGCTCGGGAAGGTCGTGTGTGGTGAGGAAGGGGGAGCCGAGGACGGAATCGAGGAGACGGGTGAAGTCAGAATCCGCATGGACTGCGTGCTGCCGGCGAAGAAGAGAGCGGCGGGCGCGGGAGGAGAGGGAGGAGGGCGCAAACATGGATTCCATCCTCGGCCTGGCGACAACTCTTATGTACAGCGGAGAGTTGGAACCGGAGACACTCTAATTTCCGAATCCGGAAATCGATCGCATCTACACCCATGACCCTCGACGTCCTCCACTTCATCCAAACAAAGGGCGGAAGCCCAGACGGGATCAGAGAGTCCCAGAGAAAGCGCGGTCTCTCCGAAGATGTCGTCGACGAGGTCGCCCAGATGTATGCAGAATGGGTCAAGCGTACGCACCGATCTCAATTCCACCGCTAACCCCCGTCTCTCATCTCCACCCCCGCAGTCGACTATGAAGCTTCAAACCTAGCAAAGTCGGTCAACCAGGTTCAGAAAGAGATCGCCGCAAAGAAAAAGGTCTGTCGGCCCACGCAATTTTCATCTCAATCTTCAGCTGCTCAAACGCCTCAAGGCAAAGGAAAATGCAGACGACCTCGTCGCGATGAAGAAGGAGATCGACGCACAGGTTGAGGCAAAGCGCAAACAGGCAAAGGAGCAGGAGGCCGCAATGCGCGCAAAAGCCTCCACTGCAGGCAATATCGTCGCCAAAGATGTCCCAGTCAGCAGCACAGAGGTGACTCATCCCCCGTCTTTTGTTTTCATATCCTCACCTCCCAAAACCGTATCCAAGGACGATAACATGGTCCTTCGCATATGGCATCCGGACGGTCTCAATAGTACCTTCCAGAAAAAGTCTGGAATCCTCCCTCATCACGAAGTGCTCCTCCGATTAGATGCCATGGATCTCGATCGAGGTGATCTCTCTTTCATCCCCATCCCATCCCCCAGTGTCCAATGGTTAACGTGTAGGCGCAAAAATCTCCGGCCATCGGGGCTACTTCCTAACAAACGATGGTGTTGACCTCAACCAGGCCCTAATCTCCTATGCCCTTGACTTTTTGCGTAAAAAGGGCTACAAGAAGATCCAGCCCCCCTTCTTCATGAACAAGGACGTAATGGCAAAGACAGCACAGCTCGAGCAGTTCGACGAGGAGCTTTACAAGGTCTGTCTCCCCTCCTCGTTTCGTTTAGGAAACTCACCCCCGTTTCGTTCCAGGTGATTGGCGAAGATGAAAAGTACCTCATTGCCACCTCCGAGCAGCCTATATCCTCGTTTCACTCGGACGAGTGGTTTGAGAGCCCAGAAAAACAGCTCCCGATCAGATACGCCGGATACTCTACCTGTTTTCGTAAAGAAGCAGGATCTGCTGGTCGAGACATGTGGGGTATTTTCCGTGTCCATCAGTTTGAAAAGGTCGAACAATTCTGCATAACCGAACCCGAAAAGTCCTGGGAGATGTTCGACTCCATGGTGGCAACCTCAGAGGAATTCTATCAGTCCCTGAAAATTCCATACAGGGTCGTCGCCATCGTTTCCAGCGCCCTCAACCTCGCTGCCTCCCAGAAATATGATATCGAAGCTTGGTTTCCTTTCCAGGGTGCTCACAAAGAGCTCGTGTCATGCTCAAACTGCACCGACTATCGTACGCCTCCATTTAAATCGGTACATCCCCACGTTCCCCTGATTGTCTCATAGAGAGCAGGAGGCTTGAAATCCGCTGTGGACTGAAAGCCAAGGATCAGACTAGGAAAGTCTACGTCCACATGCTGAACGGTACCCTATGCGCGACCGAAAGAGCGTTGTGTTGCATCGTAGAAAATTATCAGACCCCGGAGGTTCGTGCTTGTCCATTTCCGCCCTAACCCTGGCCTCATGCCCGTCTCCAGGGTTTGATTATACCTGAACCGCTTCGACCGTATATGCAAGGCAGGGACTTCCTACCTTTCGTCAAAGAGCTGCCCAAGTCGCTACAGAAGAAACAGGCTTGAGAGAGCGTCTGGGAAGGGAGGCAGGTTGATACCCCGTGCCCCTGAGGCGCCGGTTATGTATTATCTCAGTATTCCACTCTTGGTCGACCATAGATCATCCTTGGCGAACAGACAACAGGTCTGTCTTTTTGTGTCCCATCGCCGAAGTTTTCCTCCTTCTGGGCTTCGGAAATATAGTCCTCATCGCCGTCGCGAACAGGTTAAGACACAGAGTAACGGAACGTGTTCCTGAGTTGACGGCGACCTCGTGGGCTTAACACCACCTCCCCTCTTTCCATCATCGCGACATCTGTGTCATCGTGACCTTCCTTTGCAAACTACGCACCGTGCCCAATATGCGTGGTCTCGTGCTCAGTTCGGCTTTCATCCTGGAATTCTAGCCGGGGGCGTGGAATGGCTGTTCAGGGTGATTCGCACCCTCGGCGGTCGACATTATTCGGCTAGAGAACGCGCGTATACTGGACCGTCGAGCCCCCCAGAATTTTTAATCGTTCTATCCACCTAACACGCCTCAGGAGTGAGCCCCATCCTTGTCCCTATCAACCGCCCCCCAGAAACTGCGTGCGAATACGTGGTGCCAAGTTTCCGAGACTTTTGGGTTCCGTGGAATGCGATTTATACGCTTCCGCTAGTATGCAAGGCACGCGACGAGGGCTGTAGCGACAAGGACTACCATTGCCAGCGGTTTGTCAATAGAATGCAGGGTTGTGTGGAGTCGTAAGTTTTGCACCCTTTCACCTCACTTTCATTTCCACACAACATGTTACGACTACAATCGATTATAGGCAATCATCTAGCGCACCCGTACCCCCGGACGGCTGTATAATTTTGGCCTTGAGGTCCTCTCTTGACACGCGCTTCACACTCGCTTTTCTTTCCTCCCCCCCTCTCCGCCTCCCCGTCGGCGCAGACATTCTGCGCTATTCCTCTTCCACCTACCTATCCCTTGGTTTCTCTGACGATTTCACGGTTCCGGCTTCACCTTTTTCGCTTCTCTCTGCGCAAAGCCTCAATCTCCATTCCCTTCATTCAGTTGTCGACAGACCATTTCCGATGTTCAGCGGACTGACTTCCATCCTTCCCTCCTGGCCCGGCGCCAAACGATCCGCTATCGGTTCCCTGGACCTGGATCTGGAAAGAGGGGATAGGAGGCGATCCCAAATGGACGACGATAGATTATCAAGCGCCAGCTCGTTTCGGGTCGTCGATTCCTCTGCCTCGAGCATAGCAGAAGTCAACCAAGAGAGGGTCCTACCGGATACCCCGCAGGACGACCTCGACAATGATAACGATCTCTCTACTTCCGGATGTGATGCGGATCCTTCTTCCGAGGAATCTTTGTCTGCGGCTGTTCCAGGATCCTTCTCGACGACAGGCAGGTTCAAATCCACACCCCCAGACATCTTACGTGTAGAGACTCCTTCCGATTCACTCCAAGACCAAGACCACGTCCATTCTTCAACATCTTCTTCCTCTTCCGCTTCCTCCAGTAATTCCTATTCCCGATTCTTCCACCGGTCTCGTACTTCGGGGCGAAGTCGAAGCACGCGATCGTTAGGCCCTGGGGGCATACACGGCAGTCTGAGCGTCCTTTCACCTATTTATGAACCTTCGAATCAGGACCTAAAGGATTCGGACCCAACACAGAAGGAAGGGGAGGTTTGTAGGCCCCCCACGTCGCGAAAGAAGACACATGCCCCGTCGGTCCACTCGGTGACTTCCACTATCCAGGAGAGGATAATGAATTCGCAAGGTATGCTAGTCAAATATTTTATTTGGACTGAATTTCGCCTTTTTACTGACCCTTGTGTCACCTCCATCTACTTTCGTGCCCCCATCCCGTCCGTACCATAATGCGCAATAGCAACCCACCCGGCGTTCCTCAAACGATCGCTAAAGAGATCGCTCAGTCAAACTTCCTCCAATTCCCTTCATTCCGAAGCCTCTGGCGCACCTCAACTGCCAGCTCTCCATTTCCGACCCGCATTCATGGGGATGCCGGCGGGAATTCTCGCTCCGTCACCATCCACCCCTTCACCGGGTCCACCGAGCAGTTGCAGGATCCCCCAGCCGCCGATAGTGGTGGTACCAACTAGACCTTTCCCTTCTACGATGTCACCACGCTCTCAACCGTCCCACTCCCAACCAAATACACCCCAGTCCCTCGCAACGCCACGCAGCCACCGGTTCGGGTTCTTGGATCATTCCCAGAAGTGCTCAGCAATCTATGAAGACTCCACCTCCGAGAAGAGTTTCGTGACCGCTTCAAGTGGGGAAATGGAACCTGGTCCGGGGGTCATCACAAAACATGATGTACCGTCCACTGCAGATCTGGTTGTTTATCCTCATGATCAAGGGGTGACCGAGCAAGAGCCGGATCATGTCGAAGAGCTTAAGGTGGACGTTCAGGAACGGCCCCCGAGCCCGAACGTGGAGGAATCTGTGCCGGAGCCACCTCGAATCGAACAGGAAACGGTACAACTTCAGAGTAAGAGGTTCAGTGAATCGGAGACCACCTTCAGTGTCGCCCCAAGCCTAGGGGCGGGGCCCAGCACGACCCTCATCTCTCTACCAAAACACAAGGTGACGGGCCGAACGAGCGTCATGTCCCTGGCATCAACAACGGTCCAAAACGAGTCTGTTGCAGGAGACGACGGAGTTGTCGAGGAAACCGCAACCATTGTGGAAGACGACCGATTCATCATGGAAAGGTGGATGAAAACCCTCTTCTATTCGGCTTCTGGGGGGAAGGAACTCTTTTCGACGACGAAGGGAGAGCGGAAGCAGTATCCGGTGTCCTCGACTTGCGTACTCTTCTGGGTTGGGTTCGTTGCGCCATGGTGTTGGCTTGTGGGTGGATGGATGATCCCAAGGAACACCTCGTCGCGTGAGAACGATGCCAGAGAGGAAAAACTTAGGGGGGTCAACACGGACATGGAAGGAGAACCGGTTTCGCAGGGAGGAAGGGGCGGGTTCAAAAAGTGGGTACTCCCAGACCCTTCATCGAGTTTCAAAGCTACCTCGAGGGAGCCTTTGATCTCGAGCACAACCACGTTTCACTCGAGGGAGGTCGAAGCGGCTGGAATAACCGCAACAGATCCCTGGATCAGGCGCTGCAGGATAGCATCGATTATAGGGGGAACGATACTTGGGCTGGGCCTTATTGTGATGGTTGTCATTTTGACGGTGGTCGTAAAGTGACTTATTCGACATTCCACGGTTTGTTCAACCCCAAAGGATCTGTAAGCTCTCTCTTTGCTTTTCTAAGTTTGCGCAGGGACACCATGGACTAGG
The DNA here is from genome assembly GCA_003316405.1 of Thelephora aurantiotincta. Taxonomy (NCBI): domain Eukaryota; kingdom Fungi; phylum Basidiomycota; class Agaricomycetes; order Thelephorales; family Thelephoraceae; genus Thelephora; species Thelephora aurantiotincta. Next base: position 27,882 of record QFEV01000375.1, read on the forward strand.
CATATATCATTATCAGGACTTCATTGTATCTACATGTTTCAACACCCGTGCTTCGTCTGCTTTGTTAGTGAAGGTGCACAGAGTGATAATACCGGGTAACACAACACGAATATATTCGTAGGGGCTCGAGCCCAAACACGGAAGGGACAGCGGTAGACGGAGGAGGGTTACTGGGAGGGCGACTCGCCGACCTTCGGAGGTGTGACGAGGATCATCGGGAAGTATGACGCGACTAACGCGGAGGCGGCAAACCTGGGTGTAAGCTCAGTCAAATGTTCAGGAAAGCGTAGCGATGGACGTCGGGAGGTTTGCGGGATACAAAGCGGACGCCTACCAGAGACCGCTTGTGCCAGAGGAACCGTCTTTGGTGCGAAGCGGGTGCTGGTTGATAGCTCCCGAGATGGCGAGCAAGAGTGCTGGCCACGCCAATAGCCTATGGGATGCCGTTAGCTTCGTGAGAGCAAGCAGGGCGTGTACATGGACAAACCTGTTCCGGGTGACGAGAATGAGGCCCGACAGCATCATATTGGAAGAACTCAAAGCATCTGTTGCGCACGAAATCGCTTGAGTGCGTCAGTTCAAAAGATAATTCGTAAGGCTAACCGGCTTCATCCCGACTCCAGGATTTTGGAAAAGTGACCCTGGTTTCCAGAGACGCGTCTCTCGGGTCGTTCGGGTTGGACATGGTGGTAGTCACTCGGATGTGTGTGGAACGACGCGATGTGCTTCAAGTTCCACCCTTTCTTACGACTTCAGGTCTGTGGAATCCTGCGTCGAGGACATCGCCCTCTGTGTAGGTCGAATAAATCCAGATCCGTGAGCGCAGACAGTATAAAGTAACGACGGTCGCAGTGACGCCTGACTCGACTCCCCCCCATCCGCTGGGTTTTTATTTTCCTCTTACCCATCCCCTCCACTCCTCTAGATCCCCTTGAATCCGAGAAGAAAGGCATGAAGTACTTTTCGACCAGAGGCGGTTCCGAGCGGCTCTCGTTCGAAGATGTGCGGCTTTCTGGTGTTTATCGTTCTCTCACCATCCTGACTTTGGACCGTTCAGACCGTCCTTACTGGGCTGGCACCGAATGGAGGATTGTACATCCCAGAATACATCCCCTCTCTCCCTCCCGATTGGCAGGAGAAATGGAAATCCTATTCGTTTGTCGACCTCTCCGTCGAGGTCCTTTCCCTCTACATCTCTCAAGACGAGATCTCTCGAGGTGATCTGCAGAAACTGGTCGAGAGATCTTACAGTACATTCCGTCATCCAAACATCACGCCGCTCCAGAAACTTGACGAGAAGTTGTTCGTCCTTGAACTTTTCCATGGCCCAACATTTGCTTTCAAGGACGTAGCGCTTCAGCTGCTCGGAAATCTGTTCGAATTCTTCCTCGCCAGGAGGAACGCGAAGAAGACCAAAGGAGAACAGAGGGAAAAGCTAACCGTAGTTGGAGCGACCAGTGGAGATACCGGAAGGTATGTGATTAGTTCTACCGCGACAAACTCCTCCCCAAAGACCATATCAGTGCGGCGATTTACGGCCTTCGAAATAAGGAAAATGTTTCGATTTTCATCCTCCATCCAAAGGGACGCGTCTCCCCCATTCAGCAAGCCCAGATGACCACGATTACTGATGCAAATGTTCACAATATCGCCGTCAAAGGAACTTTCGACGATTGTCAGGTGCGTTCAAAGGCCCAAACAGTCTTTTCGAGTCCTTGATAAGTAGAAACAAAGGACATTGTCAAAGCCCTATTTGGAGACAGGGAATTCAACGATAAACACCGTCTAGGGGCAGTAAACTCCATCAACTGGGCCAGAATTCTCGCTCAAACAGTGTACTACTTCCTTTCGTATTTCCACATCCAAGCTATCTCCCCTGGAGCGCAAATCCAGTACGTTGTTCCGACGGGTAATTTTGGCGATGTACTGGCAGGATACTACGTCAAACGCATGGGTCTTCCTATGGATAAGCTTGTGGTCGCAACGAACTCGAATGATATTCTGGCACGATTTTGGAAGACTGGAAGGTACGAGCGTGTCGAATCGGACGCTGAGGCCGTTACTGCCCCTGTGAACCGGGCTTCAGATGGGAGGCAGTCTGTCGCCGCCGTGAAGGAGACCCTCAGCCCTGCAATGGACATCCTCGTTTCAAGCAACTTCGAGAGGCTGTTATGGTATCTTGCCTATGAGGCCGAAGAAGAAGGAAGTGTGGATGCCGCTTGCGCCGTGGTCGATGGGTGGATGAAGGGCGTCAAGTCCAATGGTAGAGTCGAGGTGCCTCGAAAGGTTCTTGAACTTGCCAGACGAGACTTTACTGCCGAACGGGTTTCTGATGATCAGGTGAGGCCATTTTTAATGGGACGTTCAAGGGGCGTTGAACGAACGACCTGCACAGACACTTGCAACGATACGGAGGTATTTTGAGTCGCAGCCCCCTTACATCGCCGATCCTCATACAGCCGTCGGCTTAACGGCTGCTCGAATCGCCCCCCCGGAACCAACGTATGTTATATCGATAACCGTCCGATGTTGATGGGATCGCTAAAACATCCTTCTGCCAGTTCGGACCCACCATCTACCCGGGTTTCGCTTTCGACCGCACACCCAGCAAAGTTTTCAGAGGCTGTAGCAAAAGCTTTGTCGTCGTTTCCTGCGTTCAACTTTGACCGCGATGTACTACCGGAGGAGTTCCAGGGTTTATTACAGAAGGAACAGCGAGTGATAGATGTTGAATCAGATGTGGGTGTGATAAAGAGCGTGATCGAGAGCAAAGTGGGCACGGAGTGAATGGGATCAGGTACAGGGAGCATTTAAGAGTGGTATAAAAGGAGGGTGTAATAACGAGCACTCAAACCAGGGACACGTATGTTATATGGAAGATATCAGCAGGTATATATCCGATAAAGATACTTATGTACAACTAAACCCCAGAGGGCGGTTACGCCTCGACCTCTAACTTGTCTGCAGAGGCTGCCGGTTTTTTGACGGTGGATTCCGACTGAGAGACCTTGGTAGGCGATGTGGGGTTGACGGTGAGGGGTTCGGTGCCCTTCTCAGAAGCCGAGAGGGGAAGGGTATCCTTCGAATCATTCGTGGGCTCTCGCGCCGAATTGGCCGGTGTTTTGTCGGCTGTCTCACCCTTGATGGGGTCCTGTGATCCCTGCGCCTCTGTTGCGCTCCCCTCTCCGGACCACGGTTCCGGGGTGGGACCTTCCTTGGGGTCGATCTTGGCTTCGTCGTTGGTTGCCGTAGACGCCTCTGTGACGGGGGTGACGGGCAACTCGACAGCCTCGGAGGGATCTAATTGTGACGAGTCGGGCTTTTGATCTAGCTCGATCTCCTTGACTCCGGTGGTGACCTCCTTCACGTCCTCCGGCGGGGGAGACGATCTTGGAGGGGGTGGAGAAGAGGCGAGAGGTGAAGAGGCAGGTTCTTCGTCGTCTGAGGCATCCGCGTCTTTCCCCCTCCTAGACTTCTTGGATAAGGAGCCGACTTGGGTGTCGTCAAGGTCCATCTCTGCAGAACTTAATCTGCGTTTGACCCCGATGGTGGGAGCGGTTGAGGTCGCTGTTCAGGAGTCCCAAGTCAGCAACGCGAGTTAGCAGAAACAAACGAAATGGATGCACCATCGTCCGCCCATGGCCTATCGTTACGCGGGAAGACGGAGCTGGAGATGCGTCGAAGGAGTTTGAACATGGTGGCCTTGTTGAATATTTCGTTTATTCCGTAGCGCGTCACCCCCTTGTCTGTCACGTGCCCGCACGTCACGCATCTGTCCTGTCACCTTAATCCCCTTCCGTCGAGTTCAAGGGCACCCTTGTCTTCCACGAGCGCAAATGCCGGACATCTCGGTCGGCGCGCAAGTCTTTGACCTTACATTCCACCCCACACAGTCCATCGTCTACGCCGGACTACTTACGGGCGAGGTCAAGGCATTTAGCTACGACGAACAAGGTCAACACGATCAAAGGTTCTCACTCGTACCGTCCAAGAGATCGTGCCGTGGGTTGACCATTGACGAACGCGGGGATCGCATCTGGTCTGTCGGGAAAGGAAAGTCTTTGTGGTGAGTGACCACGCTCCGCGCCAGTCCATCCCCTTGATTCACGAGTTCTGTTTTGTGGGAGAACGGTAGTACAATCGACACCAGGACCGCACAAGTAACTAATACCCGAGTGGCCGTGCACGAGTGGGTGTCCAGATATCAGAACGGATCCTAGGAGTTCTGAGTATGGGAAAGTGCGCCAATAAACCGTGTTCGGTACATCTCTCCGCATTTTTTGGCTACAGGGGATGACGATGGTACTGTGAAGGTGCATCATCTATAAATCCCACTCATTCACCCTGACTGGTTTTCTCTCATCTCTGCAGCTCTGGGATCCCCGGACTCCTGCAGAAATCCGAGCATATAACCACCATTTTGATTTTATCTCTGATTTTTTATGGTTGTCCGACAAGAAACATCTCGTGGTGACAAGGTTTGGCCGCACTCTCGACGGTTACCTCAATCTAGTTGAACACACTTGGAGTTCTGCAGCGGTGATGGAACACTTTCGGTCCTTGATGTCAGGTCGGGCAAGACGACACCGTTTGCTCAGTCCGAGGATCAAGAGGACGAGCTATTATCCGCTGTGGCTATCAAAGGGTCAGCAACTTCGGCTCGCAGCAGTCAATCCGTCTAATCTCCATTTCAGTGGATCAAAAGTTGTCGTCGGAACTCAAATGGGCATCCTGTCGATATTCAATCGCAAAAGCGGTTGGAGAGATTGTGTTGACCGTGTCCCAGGGTGTGCAGAGCGTTCTCAACCAAACTGCGTCCGCTAAAAAACTAGCCCAACCCGCTCAGACACCCGCATTCGATCGACACCCTGTGTACACTCCCATCCTCATACCCGTCGTCCCACTCAACCATCCTGACCGGTTCTTCGGACGGTCTCATCCGTGTAGTCCAACTCCTTCCTACCAAACTCCTTGGAATCGTCGCCGATCACGGAGATTATCCTGTGGAGCGCATAGTGATAGATCGTGGTGGAGAGGGGCAGTGGGTTGGTAGTGTTGGTCACGAAGATGTCCTCAAGTTGACGGACCTGAAAGACATCTTCGAGGACGAAGACAAGGATGATGCCGAAGGGGAGGGCAGTGAGGACGTGGATGGTAAGAGCGAACATTCCCGTGTCGCCATTCCCGAGCCTGTAGAGGGCAAGGGGAAGGCCGAGAATCCGGACAGCGACGAGCCAGAACCGGAAGAGGATCTCAAGTCCAAGAAACGGAAAAAGAAACAGACAAAGGAACCGCTGGCCAAAAAGAGGGGGAAGGGCAGGAATCAAATCGTCACTAACCCATCATTCTTCTCTGGCTTGTAACGAAGCATTATCACCACTGTACTTATCATTTCTCGCTAGTGTATGTGACGAATGGAATCCGTTCATTTGATTGCAATGCGGTCAGATGTCTGCAGCATAATGCAGCGATGGGATGTACATGATAAAAAAAAAGACCATTAGAGGTAAAAGGCCTAACGCTCTGCAAGCGCTCACACGTCGACAGAGAAATCGACCCCCTGAGCCAAAGGAGCGGCATCCGAAAAGTTGATAGTGCAGGCGCTCCAACGGACATATTGCTTCCAAGCATCTCCTCCGGATTCACGACCCCATCCCGTGCTCTTATTCCCACCGAAAGCAGCACCAATCTCAGCGCCGCTCGTGCCGACGTTGACGTTGACGATGCCCGCGTCAGAACCAGCTGGCCCGATCCACTTTCCAACGTTCCTGATATCCCTCGTCCATAGACTACTCGACAAGCCCTGGGGTACATTGTTATTCCATTCGATCGCTTGTTCCAGCTCATCGAAGATTCCAACATTCAGTACGGGAGCGAAGGTCTCCGTTCGCCAAATCTTGTCTGCAGTGTTAATGGATTTCGGGATAGCGATGGTAGGTTGCACGAAGTTTCCTTTGTCCAGAGGCGACTCCAAGTACCTTTCGCCGCCCGTGAGGATGTCCGCTCCAATAGAGCGGAGGTGATCAATGGCGGCGGTGTATGTCGAAGCAGCCTTCGAGGTGTGAAGTGGCCCAAGTAGTGTGCTGCCTACTAAGGGGTCACCAACACGAACGGAAGAGTAGAGTTTCTGGAGCTCGGTTAAGAATTCGTCGGCAATCGATTTGTGAAGGTACAGTCGACGTGTAGAAGTGCAACGTTGACCTGCCGTACCAACCGCACCGAAGAACACGGCAGGAAGCGCAAGATTCATGTCGGCATCGGGCATGATGATGGAGGCTACGACAAACGCGTAAGGGCGGAGGTGAAGAGGACCGTTTCGCATAGCGCGTACCATTGTTTCCGCCAAGTTCAAGGAGAATTTTTCCAAAGCGGGACTGAACGGTCTTGCCAACGATGCGGCCAACGTGCTCACTACCAGTGAATGAGACTTAAATAGAGTCTTAAGTTAAAACACCCAAGTTTTGCATCGAGAAACTGACCTAAGTCTACGCTCTTGCTCTCCGTGATGGCCTCTCCGACGTACTTGTCGCCAGTAACGAGGGCCGATACCGCGCCAGGGATACCATTCTTTTCCAGCACTTGCGCGACGATCTTCGTCACCGCTAGAGCACATAGGGGTGTGGTTTCTGAAGGTTTCCAAACGGTCGCGTTACCAGCAGCCAAGGACAGCGCGAAATTCCACCCGTAAACGGCTACCGGGAAGTTGAATGCGGTCAAAACCGATACCACTCCAAGGGGGTTTGCAACTTTGAGAGGAATGGTTTGGGTCAGTGTGCTTCGTGGGTGAGCGCGAACGACATGCCTTCCAAGATCGAATGGCCGGGACGTTCAGACGCGACAACCCTCCCGTTCATCATTCTCGATAGACCAACACCGTAGTCACACTGAGTAAACGGTGTAATCCGTAAGCAGACGAACGAACAAGCGCCCCGTGGTACGACACCACGGGTGCGGGGTACAACTCACAATGTCAACGAACTCTTGTACTTCACCCTGACCTTCCGTCTTGATCTTTCCCATCTCCAAAGAAACGAGCGCACCGAGTTCATCTCGCTGTGATGAATGAACAAGCACGAATAATTGTGAGCAGGGGTCGAAACAAGAACCGGACGCATATATCCGAATACCTTGGTTGCAAGCGCTTCCCGAACCTGCCTGAGGATTTCGCCTCGTATTGGTGCAGGTACACTACGAATGTGGCAGTAACCCTCCCGCGCCTTATCGAGGGCATTCTGCAGCTCTTTGGGGGATGCCTACAGGGGTTGAGCGGGAGTTAATACAGCCTCCCACCCTCCGGCCGTAAATACCGGCGCACCGTTCTCACTCGGCCCAACACTTCACCAGTGGTGGGGCATCTACTTTCGAGCAGATCCCCAGAACCTCCCCAGGTTCCGTCGTAAACTCCTGGAATTTCAACGTTCGTCGGCAAATCCAAGGCATTCAGGATGGTGGCCGCCCTGGTAGACAGGTGCCGCGGGGAGGTGGTCCTGGTACGCAAGAGAACTCGGGACGCGAGCATACTTTCGTTTCTTACCCCTGGTCGTGGAAAATGGTGGGTCGTGAAGAGTTCAGGCGTCAAGTTTCATATGCTCGGTACGGAGCATGAGGTTGATCTGGGGCTCGGCGCTCGGTAACGGATCAACACCATCGATGACCACCACGAGGTGGGGGGTCAAACATGTTCCTGTGTTGGATGTATAAGAAACGTGGACTGTTCTATGGATATACAACAGGGCAAATAGATATATGCGGTACATGGGTATGATGTCAGAAATCACATGTAGATCGAAAGCGAGAGCAAGAAAACAGGAAGTCGAGGAAAACACGGGGGTCAAGTCGGGCGGGTCAGTGTTCGTTCAGGTCAAAATAAGATCTGAACATTGCTTCGTGTCGTAAAATAGAGGACTCGACGACACTGTGAACGTGCATGAACAGTCGGGGAAAGCGGCGCGTGAAGTATGCGAGATAACCCGAGGGCATCGGATGCAGCTGCCTTCGGAGACTCTCGGGCAAGTCCTGATAATGGTGTTTCTGCAAGGTCTGTTAGTCTCAGCGTACAAATGATATCTTAGTACGCTTACTTTATTTCGCAAGGCTCTAAGAAGATCCTGCACCGACTTCCCATCGTATTTCCTAAATTTTCCCAGATTCTCTTGGAATGACTTGTCCAGTCGTGCCCGCCAGTCCTGACCGACAACGTTCAGAGCGTTGGCTTCAAGCGTAATGAGGACCTTCTCCCGAGGTTCTCGGCACATGATCTCAAACCGGTCGGAAGCGTCTTGTAAGAATGCCAATCGCCGTTCCGCATCCCAGAAGAAGGGGTGAACCAAGCACGAGGTGGTATCCGGACTGGGAGTACAATGAGAATCAAGAGTTAAGAACTGCTGTTTTACCCACCGTAACGGCGCTCGTGAGTTGAGCATCTTCTCGATGAGATTTGTCGCCTCGGTACCCTCCTCGCCGAAGTTGTCCAGGCCTCCCAAACCCTTCATATCTTTGATTATATTGACCTCCCTCTCGAACCGATCACCGTATGGATGGTTACCCCCAGTGAGACAGTAGTAGAAGAGACACCCAAGAGCGAAAATATCCACCGCCTTTGTTAATTTCGTGGGTTTTGGATTGCTGGAGGTCATGCTACTGCCGTTCAGGGTTGCAACACTATCGCGGGATGACTGTGATGTGTCCGACTCGTCCAGTCTGACTTCTCCCCGTAGGATTTCAGGAGCCCTCCAGCCGACCGTTCCGGCAGCCATCGCTCCAAAAGCTGTGGGCATAAAGCTCGTCTGGTCAACTTCCAGTCGCTTGCATAAGCCAAAGTCCGATATCAGCATCCTGTGATTTTTGCCGTTCTTTGCACTCGAAACTAATATATTCTGCGGCTTAATATCTCGGTGGACGATCTTGAGGGCATGGAGATGTCGGAGGCCGGACGTGATCTGGCGTAAAGCGCGTTTTGGGTCAAATGTAACCGCGATATCCATGAAGTTGTCCGGGCGTTCGACAAGGTCAGCGAGGGAGGCGGGGCAGAGCTCGATAGCAATATAGAGAAAATTCCCCTGAGCTTCTTGGTAGAAGTACCGTATGACGTTGGGGTGGTCGTCGGATTCCTCAAGGATACTGACTTCGCGAGTGGCCAATGTGACAAAGTCCTGGAGGAGACGTTTGACGGCGACAGCACGACCTTGTAATGAACCCTTGAAAACCACAGTTCCGTGGGAACCAAAACCTGGGGGAACTGTTAGGTACTAAAGTTGGGCATGCGAACCAGAACATACCCAGAATTTCATCGCTGACTATTAGTGCAGGAGGGGACGGGGTGGGCGTTGGAGCCACGAGCTGGGTTTTTCCTGACTCCTCGACAGCATCAACAGCGATGTCTGCTTCAGTCTCGCCCTCGGGTTCGTCATTATCAGTGGGAACAGAAAGGTTTTGGCCTTTCTTCTTCTTCCCCCTGCGTCTCCGC
>QFEV01000376.1:0-25639 GCA_003316405.1 Thelephora aurantiotincta
GCTTTTGGTTGAGTCGGTGAGAGCTTGTTCTCCGAAAGACCTGTCAGAGCAAAAGCGGAACAAGGGTGCGATCTGCCACTTCACCCTCGACGCTGTTTGCGAATTTCTGTTCGGTACGACCTCACAAATTCTGGACTTCGAGCTCCTCTGCTCCCGCCCCTGAATGCTCTCCGGTGGTCGTCGTTAACCTTCAGCAAGGGAACTGACCCGAGAGGATACTCAACAAATTCTTGAACTTGGTCCTCGAAGAAGAGAATCTTGTGGGTTGCTGGACAAGACACAGTACGTCTTCACCACCCCCCTCCTGGTTCACAGTACTAAATGTCCCACACAGGCTGCTCTATACTCACATTTGCGGTATTTCTTTCACTCCATCGAGAGATATGTGAACGTCTCGTGGTCGAAGTGCATGAAGTCATCGGCCCCACAGAACGACCGACGCACGAAAAGATCCGGGAGATGTGCAATCTTTACGCAGTTTTGAATGGTTGGTCCCGCACTCTCTAAACGATCAATTGGTTTGAACTTTGAATAGGGACGTTTCGTTCCTACCCGCCTGTGTATGTGTTGAGAGCGTTGTCGGATGACGCATATCGAACAGCGGTTCCAGGCCTTTCAGTGCGAGAACTTTTATTAATGAGATAGCCCTACCAGAAGGCGGATAGGATGGAAAGCCCATAGACGTCCCGGCACAAACAATGTAGGGGGTAAATGGCCAGAGATCTCCAAAGAGTGACTAATTCCGAACCCAGAGTCTCGTTCTCACTCTTTATCATGCACCGTAGGAGGGGCCTCTGGGGTCCTGACGGCAAGGATTCATGGAACTTCCCGACGGGCATTAACGGGCTGCCCACCAGCCGGCGAGTTTGAGTTCATCGGCGACCGAGCGAAGAGGTGTCTTGTTCCAATCCTACCCTTCAACGCAGGACCTCGGATCTGCCTCAGTCAACGAGCATGGGTTTTGTCTGATCGTTGCTTGTCGACTTGACGCGCTCATCTCGCACATCTGATACAATGGCTTAGTCTGCTTACAACGAGATGTTGCTTTTCGTGATTCGGTTGCTACAGAACTTCAATAAGATCACCCTCGACACGGATGCGCAGCCGTATAGAAGCACGAGCTATTGAAGTGGAAGACAAAGAGGCACTTGAACAAGTCAAGAGAGACTTGCTTACCGTCCATCCCACTCTATCCATGAAGGTTGACTCTGGTCTGCGCGCGTGCGGATACACACCTGACGCGCTTGCTACGGGACGGCACATAAGTGAGGATGAACGAAACATCCACGCAAAATTGGAACGAGGATTTGAGCTGGGCGATGACGCGCCTATTTTTTTGCGGAGTGGAATAGGCAAGGAGCCTTATAAGTGCGCATAAAATCCGTAGGCATTGCTCATGGCCCGGTGAAAAAATGAGGCAAATACAATAGATCGGCTATCAGTGAACGAGAACTCTTGGACCTTGAATGACATTCCGGGAGAGTTGGACCCCTGTACTGGAACGAGGTAGTTGGGTGCCACAGGACCTGTATGTCGAATTTCGCGGTGGGGGGGAAGCCCCAAGCGTTCCGGGATCGGGGATGCCGTGAGAGATGCAATTTGGAAGCAGCGTCGCGGAATGTTTTGGAGAGAAATCCTTGGACATAAGGTTTTGCCCATGCAACCTCGACCCAAGCACTCCCCTATTTGCCACGACCAGAAGTATTCAAGTGAATGGTGTGGTTGGGAGGCGTCGACCAAGGTTTCAATTACGACGACCTCAATGACAACACTGAGTCCTCCGGGGGTAATTCCCAGCTCGAAATCCAGCGGCGTGTCTGATTTTCCAACGTTCTCGAGGGTGACCCGAACCCCGGAAATATCCGAACTTGGTTCTGTTCCACTCCTATGTCTCGCCTTCTGGTGGTTGTCGAACCGCACGGTATATTCTAGGGATCTGATCTCGGGTATATGTGGCTGGATTGTCTTCAAATTGTCTGAAGAATCAAATGTCCAGTACCGTTCCTTTGGGTCTCGAGAGGGAGACTCCCTGTCGTGTATTGGCCTACATAACGACTGACGCGGGCGAGAAAACGACCTCTCCAGCATCTGCGGACGGAGTCCATCCGATGCACCCACACCGGATATAGCATAGATTTTCCGGTTTGCTGGAGAACCACTGCCGTTACGGAGGCGATGATCTCCTGCGGAAGCTCAATGACTCTGACCAGGGATTTTAAAGGGAGGACGTGACCTTCTAAATGTCTTCGATGAGGCCATCCAACTGGTGGAGCGTGAATGGGCGTGGAATTTTCATGAGGTGCTATAATGGCTCGTCGTACGAGATCTAGCTCGCGGCCCCGGTATCCCATCGTCGCAAGTCAAATCTCGAATGGGTAGGGTGATGTTCAAGCCAGGAAAGTTTGCCCCAGGACGAGTCGAAGCGGAGACGGCCATCTTATAAACGACAGCTGGGTGTTGGAGGAAACGCAGCCGACAATCAAGCGCACTGTTGCTTATTAACCCCTCCCGTTCTGTCGTCTGCATCTAACCGCTCTCACTCTCTTGGGCTATGACTCCCTTGCGCTTGGCAGATTATTGGGGCCCATGCACGGGGCCCGTTCGCGGGCCTGCGCTCACTTCCATCACGGGCTTGACGTTGACGGACTCTATCCACGATCACCGCGCCAACCGTCGGCATTTCTCTTGAAGCCACCATGCATCAAAATTGAAGACTGCACGTTTAGCGGATTTGCGCCCATCGTGTAGGTCCTTCGATATATCCTGGTCGCCGGTCGAGGCCCTCATACTCGATATCGTTGACCCTCTCCGCGTCTTTCTTAACTGACGCACGAGTACCCTGCCTTTGAGAAGCTTTCGTGGTCCATGACATTCAATTTTCGCCCATAATCCTCGTCCCCGGTCATTGGCCATGTGGACCGTCAGAGTGGAAGATGCCTCCGTGGATGTGGCTTCTGGTTCCAATCTTGAGCCTTCATTTTAGGTCCCTTCATTTCGCTTGAAAAGAGTTCGTTCACATCCCGTAATCAGGCTGCAGATACGAAATTTCAGATTCTGGTTCCGTTCCCGTAATGACGGGTGCCCACTTGGGCCCGGATCCCTTCGCTAGGTGGAGAAATTTGGGATGGCACTCGGTACGATTGGGTCAGGTGGGCGGCATGGGACGACGGGAATGTTTCGTGAATTGAATCGTGGATTAATAATTAACGGTGCATAGGCATAGGCGTATGTACATCGTCGTGCAATGATAATGGGCGGGAACCTCCCCGTAACGTCCTTGTGATATCTAAAACCCGACAAGATTCAGAGCGAAATCAGAAATTAGCCCCTTCGTCGCAACACCGCGATCTAACTTTGAAGGGACGACCTCTCCTTCCCCGGGTTCAAAGGAGGGACCCGAGGCAACTGTGGTAATGGTCGTGGTGGATTCCGCGGTGATGGGAAGTCGTTAGTGCCCCCCGTCGGAGGAAGAGTTTTCCCGTAGTGGCTGCCGGTGGACGGCCCCGGTGGTTTTATGTATGTCGACGACTTGAGAGATGGAACTTGAGAAGCGAGCTGAACCCTCTCTACTTTCATCACCACAGGCAAGGAGGTAGATGTATCTCCAGACTGAGTAGATGCAGAATTGTCAGATACTTCCTTGGAATGAGTGAGCACCTCTACGACTTCTGCAATAGGACTTGGACGGGGACCAAAGTTGCTTGCCCGAGTGGTGTATAGGCTTGAAGCGTCTTCTGATATGACGCTGGCGAGACTTTGTGTGCGACTCCGCCTAGGGATGTCCGTGGGGTTGATAATCGCAGTGTCACCAGATTCGTAGACGGGGCCGCCAAGACTCGGTGTGACACTCTGCCGACGGCCGAGGGAAGTGCGATGGGATAAGGAAGCTTTAAGAGGGTCTGGCGAGTTCCTCCACATCTCGTTCACGCCGAAGGTGGGAGGGTTGGTGGCGTACTGGGGGCTCGGTTCCGATGCCACATTGAAGGCGGAAGTCAACTTGTGGTCCTCAGAGGTCCCGAGCGAGTAATGAGATGGGCTGGATGGTAGGGGACTCCGGTCAGCCAAGCAAAGGTACGCAATGGCCCCAGCATCGAAGGAGGGACTCGAAGGGTGGCGTGTGAGGGACTCGGGTGGGAATTGGGTTTGGACCTGGGGCAGAGACTGGGGGGATTGAGCCTGTGCGGTCGCTGTTAGCGACTCATGCGGGGGAGGCTGGGATGGAGATAGTAACTCTGCGGGTTGATACTGATCGTAGTATTCCGATGCCAGCCCGCCTCTGAGATACGGGGAAGGCGTCGGATCGAAGCCAACGACAGCCTGAGAACTGTCAGTGCCTTCCCCTCTCACTCCGCTTCCTGTTCCAGTAGCGAGACTCTGGGTTCTTGCCCGCGAATCATCCGTAAATGGATCAGAATACGCCGCTCCCCCTGGGCCAGGTCCCTCACCGACGATGAGAGGCTGGTTGACAGCGACCACCTCGCCGTCCAAGTCGAGGAACGGATCGAGGGCGGCCCGTTGACGAACCTTCTTTGAGTGACGCCGTCTGCATAAGGCTAGAAGGGCCGCTAATATGACAAACGCGACGGCGCCGAGAGTTGCCCCAACGATCGTCCCTGTGTGACCAGTCGAAGTCCTGGACTGAGTGGAGTTCTGGAGACGCCTTTTGTATCAGTTCTGGAACACCGTGCATACATGTGGGATTGCACGTACCACAGGGCTACCGGGAAACGTTGGGAAGGAAGTTGTAGTCACGGGCGGAGGGTAGGACGTCGTAGAGAAAGTGCGCGAGGAGGAGTGGGATGTCGAGGAGGTGAGTTGGCTCGATGTCATTGTTGAAAGATCAGAGGACGATAGAACAGAGCTGGAGGGAGTTGGGGAGGAAGAGGAGGACGTTAAAGTGAAGCCGGAGGTCGTGAACGATGAAGTTGAAAAAAGCGACGGGAATAATTCATCAGAAAATGTAGATGTGAGTGAGGACGGGTCTAAGAGACTCGGACTGGTGGGAGTTGTGGAGAGTGGGTCAGGGATTGATGATGTGGTGAGGTCGATCGCGGTGATGGAGGAATCCCAGAAGGGGCTGGAAATGAAAATGCTGCTCAACTCCGTCGGCAGAGTTACGGACGGGGAAATGTCCGTCTGGGTGGACAGAAACGAGGTTGGGTCTCCAAATGCGGATGATGCCATGTCTGACGCTCCAAGGCTTGAGGGAAGCAGGTCCGTTAATGTTGGAGTAAGTGTCAGAGGAGAGGGGAAAAAATGGGAACTCGAGAAGGGCGGCGTTGACGCTGGTAAATCGGTGGGCGTCCCTGACGGAAAGTCGTCGTCCCCGGTCGGAAGGGGAAAGACTGGGAGCGTAAAGGTGAAGGTGGGGAAGACAGGGTCAAAGTCAGTGTCGTCCGACATGGCCGCGGTCGACCCGCTGGCAGGAGACGGGCGACGGACGATGGGCGCTGTGCGACTTGCAGAGAGTGAGCACAAAAGGAGGAATTGTCATCTGTACAGCCATCGAGACCTCTCTGGTTGCAGTAAAGCCCAACGCGCGCTCCCGGGCTTGATCCGTTCACCACTATCTTGGCCGGGCTCACCCTCGCCCTCAATATCGTCCAAAATACAGCCAGATATATGTGTAACTACCCACAACACCAAGCTATATACAGGAGCCTACGAAGACGAATTGCCCCGTTTGTTCCTTTCTTCCCCCTCCTCGTCCACAGGAGGCCCCTCGCTCAAAACCTTCCATACCTTGCGCATCGCTGACTGAGCAACCGTCCATGGTTCGCCCGTCTGGGCCTTCTCCCACATTCGCGTGCACAGCTCTCGCTGCCGACCGTCGTCGAATGTGCCTCGAACGAGCGCCATGAGTTTGTAGGTGGGGACCATGTAGTTCCTGATCGCATTCCCAAGCAACAGATGAGGCGGTGGCACAGGAACGAGCCAAGTGTTTTCACTGGCAAGAAACACGTATTGGGGTCAGTCGGGCGAACATTTAGCCAGTCAAGCCGGCGCACGACGTACGTCAAGTCAGGGAAGGATTGCCTGATCCGGGGACCTTGGACTCTTTCCTTCCCGTCCTCGTCTCCGCCGTTCTCACCCACTTCCTGCCTCTTCTTGTAGTCTTCGTTTACGTTGTCCTTGTATTTTTGCCAATCCGACTGCCACTTCAAATCCCTACTCATCATATCCATCTGTTCCTGTGCCGCCCACCTCGACGTGGTGGACCAAAGGTACCATCCGGGTTCCCAGTATCGCACCTCGTCTTCATCGTTATTGCCCGAAGACGACCATCCTTGTCGTGAAGGTGAGGGCAAGTCCTCATCCGCGTCAACATCCGATACGTCTTGTAATGACGACGGCCCGGCACCCCGACTTCGTCTGGGCTGGCCCTCAACCGGAAGCTTATATTTCACCGCTACTGAAGCGTCGATCCTTTCTGGAAGCTTCGAATGTTCCTTCTCGTAGGCTCGAATAGCATCCTGGAGTTCGTGCATGGTCATGGCTCTTCGGACCTCGTGCCGGAAAACCTTGCGTATGCAAATGGACCGACACCAAGGTTCCTGTTGTTGGGTCCTACCCCGGACCGTCTGGGAACAATACGTGAAACACCGTTGGTCCACCTGTCTGTTGTTTACACCTATCGCCAGGTCGTAAGGAAGAGGACTCCATGGTTTCGAGCGTCACTTACCCTGCGGAGGCAGCATGATGCTGATGGATGGCCACTTCTCCCATATCGGGTTCGACGCTCGTTGCCGAGTGCTCTCCACGCTCCTGGGCACTGAAGACGAGGCAGGCAACGAAGACATTGTCCAGACAGATTACCCTGCAACAAAACAATACGAGCTGGGAGAGAACAAGATAGGAAAGGGGATGAGATGGTCGAGTGGTGGCGCAGTCGCAAGCACAGTTCTCAGTCTCGGCTCAACATCGGCTCTATGTGAGAAAGAATTCCCAAATCTGGAACACCCCTCATTATCTTATTTTTCGCTTCTTTTTCTTTTCTTTTCTTCCACAACCCGTGCGGACTGAAGAACCGCTATCGCAGCTCACGTACAGAGGATTCCCTCTCTTTCCGCTGTGGGGAAAGTCCCCGGAGACTTCGCAGTGTCTTCCTCTTGACCCCCGAGCCTTCAATCTTCCGGAGCGAACGATTCGAAGGAAAGCGACCGCTCTTAAGCACGGCAGGTTCACCCAGTTTGCCTCGCGCCCTCCGCGGGCAGGAAGTGTGGTTCGGGGGAGGGTGATGTGCTTTATTGACTCCTCGTCTTGGGTTCCTGACTTGATTGGCTGGAACCGACGAGGTTGTCTGCCTTCACCCTCTCTGCGTCCGTCCTCTGGCGTTTATGCTCTTCGCCTACCCCAAAGGCATGCAGGTTACGCGAAGATACGAGCGTCCTCCATACTTGGGCGTTGTGGTGTACGGGTCATTGGGCTACTGTTCCTCATGGACAAAGTTATGCGGTTGCTTGACTGGACGTTTTCGCGTTCCTTTCATTCGACAGAATGGGGCTTACCATCAGCCCGCACGGCTCACCTATTTTTTCCTCTCCTTCGAGCATTCGTCTGCTCTGTTCTCCCTTCGTTGTCTTCAAGCTTTGTCCAAGGTGAGCAGTTGACGCTCGTTTTTATGGTTTCATACGCTCCGTGATGTTTCAACTCTGTTCGAATTTCTTCAAGGAGTAATACCGGTCTTTGTGGATCGGGTGTGCTCCAGAATTTGACACCCTGATTTACCTCCATAGTCCATGATCGATCCCTCTAACCATTCCCGCTCTTGACAGGCCTTGCTCGTCCGTTGTGAAGGGATGTACGCAGGTGAATATATGTCAACCATCTCGATACTACCGTAGCAGTAAAGCGAGGGATGAAATCTTGGGGGACTAGATATTACAAACGGTACGCTAGGCATAGTGCAACATTGAGTGGAGGCGCAATTGAAAGAATGAGACACGGTCACGGAAAGGCGAGAGATCAATCAACATCCATTCGGGAGGCGAGGTCACCGCCTTGACCCCCGCGTCTTGGGCGACCGCGACCGCGACCCCTGCCATTTCGACCACCCCTAGTTGATTGCTGAATGTAATCCTTGGGGTCGGTACCCGGCGGGGCGAGTAATACCTGAGCTCGTGAATCCTGAGCCATTATATCATCCGAGCGGAGTTTTCTGCGGTCTTGGTCAGTGCAAACAGAATTCGCGAACAGTTTTTGCCACGCACGATGTTGAGGAGGGCGTAATCAGTGCATCGACACTCCCGTCCTTTGCGGGCCCCACGTCCAAACGAGCAGCGAGATTGACTGGCTGCCCTCCAACGCTTCGAACAACCAGCGTCCTTCCGTCTGCCGTTTCCCCATTGAACTTCCTGACAGCTGACAACGCATCCTTCTCCTCTTTGAAAACAAGTCGGACAACGACCGAGCCGTCGGTAGGTCCAGGCGACTGTACATAACTTTTTACGATGGGTCCACAACGCTTGAAAATCGCCTGTGTGTGACACCGCGCACTATCAACACTTTGCCTCCGATGGGTAAGCAACATGCCAAATTGACTGACCTCCACGTCATCAGCAGTCGTTCCAGCTACCAACCCCTTGACCTCAATCAGGTTACCCCTCACACTCGCGCCCTTGATACTGATATCCTTTGTCCCCGTAGCCTTCTCCAACGCTCTCACAGCCGCTCCCATATTAACCTTTGGTGGTTTTTGCTGGTCGCTAAGCCGTTCAACGAGACTGGACTTTTGACTTGCACCTCCGAAAAACATGTCGTGTTCCCATGGGGAATTGATATCGCCCTTGGGCGGCCGCTCCTTGCGGTTCTTTTAGATCAAGTCGAGAGACAGAAGGGTTGGAGAGGAAGCGTGAGGATACGTTCACTTATCGCAAGGTCGACGCAAGACGCACATATGGGCCCGAGGGTCGGTGTTGCTTGTTCCTGACTGGACCGGTTTCGTCTGCAGACTCGGACGGGGTAATATTCATGCGCTCGAGTAGAGTAGACATTGCGAAAGTCGCGGTTGAAGACGCGTGGAAGGAAAGGAAGGAGAAGGGAGCGCAGAGGATCGAGGTCGAGGGTCGAGTGAGCTGCTAGCCCGTGCCTGCTCGTGACTGTTAGTGTTACCGGTCTGTCGTCACTCTGCACGTGATCTCCTCACGCTGAAAACACAGCACTGCTACTGAGGGATCAAATTCCGTACATACTCGACTCACAAAGACCGTACAGAAGAACGACTGAGGGTGATCACCACTTGGGATCTCATTTCTGCCAGCGTCGGAACCGAGACAGCAGCAGTGATGCTCCCAGGAGTTCTGGGCAAAAACCTACTCGAATTAAACCCTGATCTCACAACCGTAGATCCCCCTCCAAACACGCCAAGCTCCTCGTCAATCCTCGCTGACATACTCTCAATGTCCTCGGATTTTTCCTCCGCGATGTCCGCCAGGGGTTCCGGTTTTCGCTCTTCGCATTCACAAGCTCCTGGTGGGCCGATACACAGAAGCGAAGAGGTATTCCTGCTGCGCATGCTAATTCCGAGGGGGGGTATAGAAGACTCTTGTTGTCGGGGATGCCGTTTGTCATGATAGTGTCGAAGTAGAGCGGTGAGCGAAATCGGGGTTGGTTCGCTGTAAATGTCACGATGCCATATCTGCGCGTCAATCCCGGTGATGTACATCCCAGCGGCCAGAATGAAGAATAGAAGAGAATAGCTCGAGACTAGCAGCAAAAGCATCAGCATCAGAGGATCGGATACTAGCCAGCCAAAGCTTACGAAGGGCCGCATTCAAGGCATAAACAACCTTCATCGTTACAAAAGGCCGTTCGACCTGAATCTCAGTAGGGAGCGCGAGGGTGACAACCAGACAAGCAACTTTAATCCGCTCATCATTCCAGGGAGTTGACAACGGTCAGAGAGAACAAACCTATAACGAATGGTGCCACGGCGAATGTCCATGTCGCCTCCCAGAGGACTGTTTGCTTGACGATCTGCCCAAGTTGCCATCGTTTACCAAGGGCTGGAAGTAAGAACCTGGGGTATATGGGTCAGACGGAGCTGTATCCCAGAATCGCTGCCGTACGATGAGAAAACGAGGAGAGTTGCCGCGAGTAGGATGGGTGTTATGATGGCGAGGGCGGACTTGGATTGCACATAGGGATATTCTGTCCAGACAAAGATGATTGAAACGAGTGAAAGGACGAAAATTAAGCCTAGGGTCAGACACAGCATCTTCAGTGGGATGCGGGAGAGACGGCAAAGTCCCGCATACTGAAGGAAATGGCACGAAAGTCCATGAAATGAAACCCCATATCAGAGGTGGATGGAAGGGAGAGTGGAGATGGTTTGTAGATGACAGATTCACAAGGGAGAACGAGAGAGACGAGCGAGGAGGGACTGGGCAGTTCGTCTCCATTTCTACTCAGGGGGTTCGACCTGGTCTGAAGAGTCCCAACCATCCAGGCCTGGCACGGTCGAACGAACAGCTGCAGACCCAAGTCCCCGACCATCGACAGTCATAGAGTTTTCCAGAATCTCGCTTTCCCGCCCAAGGTTTGCACCCAGAGTACGGTCGTTCTCCTCTCGAGTCTCCAATGCAGGCAGTGGTCGCTGAGCGCTGAGACGCGCACCTGAGCCCCGATCAGACTTTCTCCAGAACCACCATCTCCTCTTCTCGTCGCGTCTACCAATGAGGCAACGATCCGACCCCCTTCGTTCTTTTATCTCTCAGTGTCTTCATGTATATGCTATACTGGCGACGATCTATACCCTCGGCAACTTGTCCGTCTCCGTCTTCCGCCACCAGTCTCTCCCGCGAAACCGTCTCCTTCGCCCATCACTTGTCCGGACGACCTTTCCTTCCAATGTGACCGTTGAACAAGCTGAGGGATTTCTCCGGTCAAACTTCTCCCTCTCTGGCCACCACTCTCTTGTTGCTTGGGACCCCATCTTATCTAGAGCCTTCCATCGGCTTATGCACCCTTCGAGAATCATCCCATACTATTATCGTGCTACCAGAAATTTTGAAACGGACGACATCACTGTAACAACTTTGATATCGAGCGACAGGTTCCCCGTCTTCCGCCACCTAGTTCAGAGGTATCAAGGTGTGCTACCCCCGCTACATGCGCTGTCGACCCAGATTCGACGTTTGCTTAGGCCCGATATCTGTCACAATCCACGTGTCTTTGCTCTCTCTGGATATCCTTGCTGATCTCCACAACATGTACACATCTTCACCTGACTTTTCAACCCACGTCGACGTCCATCTCGTTCTCTCCCCGTTCCAGACGTCTGAAGGGTCTAGGCAGTTCAACGCTTGGCGAAATTTGGCTCGCTTGCACGCGCGGACGGACTTCGTGATGATGCTGGACGTCGATTTTGTTCCTTGTACCGATTTTCGCTCCTTTATTAGACACAACCTCAAGGAGCGCTTGCTTGGATCAACAGTGCATGATGCGGGAACTCGTGGGCTTATGGAGAAGTTTGTACAAGGGAAACTTGCCTTTGTCGTCCCTGCTTTCGAGTATTCCGAACAAGAGGATGGTCTGGATCCTGACACTTTCCCTCGCGGCAAGATGGTCAGCTACCCCGTGTTTCCCGCAGATCACCCTTATTTGACAACCCTGCAGGAGCTTTTGAGCTTAGTCCACGCAGAACCTCCAAGAATTACCCCATTCCATGCCGCCTGGGCCCGCGGCCATCAAAGCACGAATTACGCCAAGTATTATAGCATTCCTCCAGAGTCAGGTCAAGTCTACAAAGTTGTCAAACACGATAACGCCTACGAGCCTTATACCATCTTCAGTAATAAGGCCACATGGTAAGTTCGGTATTTCCTGCTCCAGCCACGCATTAATCGGATGGTTGCAGGTGTGATGAACGTTTCATCGGATATGGGGCGAACAAAGCAGCGTGTCTCTTCGGAATGTCCGTCGGTGGAATGGAATTTTACATTCTTGCCGACCATTTCTTGATCCACAGAAGTCATCTCTACGCAGAAAAAGCGAGGGCGACAGAGGTATAATTCAATCGACGATTTCACATAAGCGCTGAAGCCGGTTCTTCTAGAGAGGGTACAATCGTAAACTTTATCTAGACTTCCAGGAGGAACTCTGTGTCCACTCCACGTACAAGCTCTTGCGAGACGGTGGGGCCGATGCCAGTATTCACGATCAGTGTATGATCTCAAGGATCGCGGATTCGATGATCCAAGTATTGCTGCACCTTCGTATTTGTAGCGATCTGCTTACTAAACTGAGGATCCTCAGGTGATCCGGGAGCATTCACGACACTCTCCGTCAACAAGTCAAAACACGACGCACCTTGTCGATGCGGGCACATAGAAACCTATCCGTGATTCTAAATTATAGACATATATATTTACGAGCGACAGGTCGATGCATGCACGGAAATTAATCGACAAACAGCTGCTGCGTCCAGTTCACTGTCCAGAATCTGGGAAAGCGGATCGAAAGCTCGGTATTATGAAAAAAGATAAACGCGAAGAATGGATTGTATGTCCGAGATTAAAGTGAGTCCTACGCGGAATAAACAGTGATCATAATTGTAAAGACAGACGTTTACTTTGCTTCGATGGGAGAAGAACTGAGTATCTCTTCCAGAATGACCTTAGGTTTAATCAGCACTGCGTCAATCCAGCCTACCTCGTTATCCGCCTTGATGAGTCTTCGAAGGCCAAGGTCCGTAGTGCACAACACTTTGAGGTCCTTTCGAGCGCCATAAGACTTCCAGTTGCCATAATCGTCTTCCATCCACTTGGGATCATACATGTCCTGAGCGTGCGCCCAGGTGGTTTCGATATCCGCCGCTGTCACCTCTTCGCCCAACATCCTGTTGAGTTTTAACGCCATGTCGACGACCGCGGAGATCCTATCGCCCGCCATGCGGATGATGGTCTCGGACATTTGGCCATGCTTGTTATGAATTCCGGCGCAGAGGATAGCATCAGCCAGGGAATTGGAGATATGCATAATGAATCGTTTGCGGATTCCGTCCGGGTTGGGATCGAGGAGACCCTGTATGTGTTTTCGAGTTTGAGCACGCCAGTGACCTGCAGCGGCCTGTCCCTCTGGAGAACAAGAGGTACGTTAGATATCGAACCGTTTGACAAGTACAAGTCACAAAGCTAAAGCCACGTACCATCTAACCAGACGTTCCTGTAAACCTCACCAAAGAATTGAGGGGCTGGGTCCGGTTGGAAGTGCCAGGCCGCGCTTATCCAATCCGCGAATACCACGATACATGCCTGGAACGCAATGCGAAGTACCGCAGGATTGTTTTCGTGCGGGACGTTCTTGACGAGATCCACGAACTTGGGACCGAACATCTCCTTGACGCGGCCGCTGGCTGTACGATTGTCGACATCTTGGGGAGGCCGATCTTTGACGGAGCTGCAGGCTTCGGCGAGTAGAGCTGCGGTCTGGAATATCTCGGCGTTGAGACGGTTGACGAGCTTGATTGCGTCGGTGTCCGCCACGGTATCGGGTTTGGGAAGGCGTGTTCGTAGGCTTGCAAGGTCCGTAGACTGTGACTCTACGGTGGAGAGCGCACCGCTGAGGCGGGTTTGAAGGACTTGGACGTCCTTCTCCCGAGTCGCTACTGCAACCTTGGCTTCTGTGAGCTCGGTCATGAGCAGACCTGCTCGACCGGTCTGCTCCCGAAGCTGTTGAACCAAGCCTTGATTTTCCTCCCGTAGACGGCCCACTGTGGTCGTGAATTCGCCCTTCTTCTTCTCCACCTCCTCCGTCAGTGACTCGAGGTATCCGGTCACAGAAGCCAGCTTCTGCGTAACTTCCGCGAGTTCCTCCCGTCCCCTCCTCTCCTTATCGCCCAGCAATCGGACCTCCCCCTTCTTCAGATCCAATTCCGCGAGCGCGCGCTTGAGCTCGTTCTCGATGGTGCGGAAGCCCTTGAGGCTGATGATCTCGTAACCGTCTTCGGAATCGAACTCCAGCTCCGGTTCACTAGGATCGCTCGAGTCGTTTCCATCGGTGAACGCGGTGACGCTACCCCTCTTTCCCGACCTTCTGAGGGCAGAGAGACAAGACGCGTACTGGGAAGGGAAAGAGAAGAGGCGGGAGAGGAATTGTAAGAAGTTGAGGGTAATCCGGTACATCGGTCGACCCACACGCATAGCTCAGCTACAGCAGGGAAGATCGGTAAAGAGTGAAACCAGATGTGATGGAGAGGTACCGCATTGGATGGCGATTCGCTGGGTTTTTAAGCCACACACACCACTGCCTGAACGCATTGTAAGACTGCGTGAGGGTGCGTGGCGATGGGGACACGCAGCCAACACGAGAGAGGTTCATTCACCCCCACATGCGGACGAGCGATATTAAGCTTTTGTATTCAGCGGAGCCATCGGGGAAGCATGGAACGTGTCGAGTTTTCAGTTCTTTATATGGCTGAACCTGGACGGAGGAGGCATATGGGGTTTGGCCTGGCTTTGTACTTACGTTGACCCGGGGTGTGGTAGACACGTTGCGGGTGAGACCCCAGAGGTTGAGAATAACAGCAAAAGCCCCGGTGACTTTTGAGGCAGAATGGCCGAGTGGTCTAAGGCGCTAGAATCAGGCTGTTATGGCAACCTATCTAGTCCGAAAGGGCGTGGGTTCGAACCCCACTTCTGTCATCTCAAGTTTTTGTTTTCACTAATCGCGCGAAGGACCAAGTGTTCTCACATCACTCAGGCCCTGAAGATCTCTAAGAATGACGCTGTTAAATTCCAGTGTTCGCCGTCATAATTCTCCTATATGTCACAACAAAAGGCAGAGAAGCGAAAAGCGTGAAAGTCACCATCACACAGGTCCTGAATTCATGTGGGGAGTCGTCAGAAGCTAGGGGACATCATCTGTGGTTTTTGAACCGAAGATCTCGTCATAAAACCACCGAGTCACTGTGCTCGTGGAGAGTGATATGAGATCCGTCAGCCTAACCAAATCCCGAAGTTCCAAGTTTCAGTATCCCACGGAGCCGAGAATTCGCGTCCGCGACACTCTTCGAGTAACCGCCAGCCATCGCACCAATATTCTCGTGGAAATGTGAAACATCAATGCCGAGGTCTTTTCTCAGGTGCCTAACGTATTGGGTGTACTCCGTGCGGCTGTGGCCTGTGTCAACGTTCCGGGGGCGTTTAGGAGGCGTCTTTCGGACTCACCCATACTTCTTTTCCCAAGCTCGTGCGTCAGAAATTAGCAGGGTTACGTCTTCCTTGCGGTCTGCCACGACCCTCCTCTCCTTGTCGTCCCAGTCGGCGTAGAATGGCTTTTCCGGAAGAGACCGAAGAGGATCGTCGCCATACCATTCCGACACCCTCTTTTCCGCGTCACCGAGCTTCCCTTTTACCACAAGATCGTGGATAAACTGATGGGGGAAATGAAAAGGGGGTAAATTGCGGTAGAGGACAGGACCTACATTCAAGCAGGACCAGGTAATGAGGGAGACATACGTTTTCCTTGCTTCTTGGTGCCGGGTCCAGGAAGAAACGGACTCGAGGGTTCGTTCCTCGTCCTCAGGGAGAAGACTGAATCCATCCACTCTCCTGGCGTGAGCGTCATTCTTGTAGCTCTTGTTTAGCCTGAGAACGTGATGGCACGTATTGACAGTGTGTCGCCTGATCGCCTCCAGCTGCGCGAAGAGGTCAAGGAGGTCTCCAGTTTGGTCAACGATGAACGTGGGATATAGAATCCCCTCGACCGCATAACATAGCATATCGACCGCTGCGGGTTGAGACTTGTCAAAACGTTTATCCCAATAGCCTGTACCGACTTCTTATCAGCGACGTGTTAATGAATATGGGGAGAGGCTACGACTACGTGCTGAATATCTCCCGTTGGGATTTCAAATCCGCCAAGTCTGCCGACCGGACGATTTCCATAAACTCCTCGGTATTTTTTACGCGATGCATCAGGAGAGAGGGGGCGTGGGGGGCCACGGGTTGTCCGGAGCTGGGTGGACGCGTTGAGGATAACCCGAGGACGCGCCTCCGATCACGAAGGGAAAGAGCCGATTGAACTTTTTCTCAGACCACTCGCAACCGGAAACCCCTTGTCCAAAACCACCATCACCCCCCTCAATGTCATGGTACGAACACAAAAGTTGACAGTTCATTCGCGACTCTGATCTTGAAAAAAAAAAAAACGTCACCTCTTTCCTTTCTGCCCGTTGCGATTAGGCCTCGAGGGTCGAGATCCTCAATGACGGTGGCTTCCGGTCTGATGGACGGAAACAGTACGAACTGAGAGACATCGTCATCGATCTCTCTCAACAGGGTTCGGCGGACGGCTCTGCTGTGCTCTCGCATGGTTTGACTCAGGTCTCCGCTTCGGTTTTTGGACCTCGAGAGGCCAAGATGCGTTCTCAAACCCTGCACGACCGAGCAAACATCAATGTTGAAGTCACAATCGCTCCCTTTAGCATGGGCGAAAGGCGAAAACGTTCCCGGAATGACAAGTAAGCCATCAAAAAATCAAAAAATACTCCTTCCGAGTATGTCTAGATTTAATTCGCTTTCGTTGTGGCATTATCGCCCTACCCACCCTCCCCCCCCTTCCCCAGACGTGTTTTGGATTTCGCATCAACGATCAGGGCGACTTTCGAACCTGCCATTCAGACGAACCTGTACCCCCGCTCCCAGATCGACATCTACATTAACGTTTTACAACAAGACGGGGGAGTCTTGCAGGCGTGCATAAACGCCACCACTTTAGCTCTCGCCGCCGCTGGAATACCCCTTTTGGATTTCGTCTGTGCCGTTACCGGGGGTGTCCAGTCCACGTCGCCCCTTCTCGACCTGACGACCCTAGAAGAGAACGATGTCCCCCATCTCACGGTGGCGATGATGCCCAGGACGGGAAACATTACCCTTCTGACGATGGAGACGAGGTTGCATGTGGACAGGTTCGAGGAGATTTTTCAGTTGGCTGCCAGTGCAGGGCACGTGTTGCATAAGGAAATGAAGGCTGCGATCAAGGACAGGACCAGGGCGTTGGTCGGAGCCATGAGCGTGGTGCCAAAGGCTGTGGGGGAGAAAGACCCCCTGTATTCTGAACGAATGGACGGTTCTTGAGCTTGAATCTTGACTTTGTAGTCAAGCACGGGAGGGAGCGTTCAGTGCGCAGCATTTGGTAGGACAGCATTGGATATTATGATATGTACGCGGTCTACACGAGGGATTGCGGTGCATCGAGCGCCAAGTTGGGTTGGCGTGGGGGGAACGAGTAGACAATGTGAACGGGAGGAGCAAGAGAGGGGACAAGAAAACAGGGCAGAGCACGGAGCAGGGAAGGGAGCAAAAACTAGAGTATGGGGATTGTGTGTTTCGTTTCGCGCTTACGCACAACCCTGCGCCAATTTGGTCGTTGTTGGATGGCCGGTTGTGTCCAGACGGTAACGTCAGTGGCGAGAACGGGAGGGGCAGTAAAATAGCTCTGGGACCCTGATTCCGAGTCGGACTCGATGCCTGGCAGACGGCTTATTGTGCCTTGCACTATCGAACAAGAGGTCGGTAAGGGGGGCCAGACTTTGAATATTAGGTAGGGGGTGAAACTTACCCCGTTCCTCAACATGTGGGGTGATGCGGCATTGAGAGGTCGTGTCGATAGTGAAGACTCCAGCATCCGCGCAGCATTTTACGTCTCCATACATCCCACAAGTGCATTCATCAACGGCTCGCCTGAGGACTTGTGTTTCCCAACCGTTCAGGAAAGCAGCGTAGAAACTGTACCCAGTGGAGTCGCCATTGGAGAACACGAAAGGCTGCTTGGGGTTCAACGCATCCTTCATGAAGGAGGAGAATTCGACGGTGTCCCAATGAACCTCGACCTGGATTTGAGGAAGGGTCATAGGGTATGCAGGATCTGTGCACTTGCTGCCGCTCGTGTAGGCGACGTGGGTCTTGTGATCGTCGGAGTCGAGGTTCTACGGGGAGAGCTCGTATGGATGCAAGTTGAGAAACGCCTCAAAAATACATACCTTTCCATCCCAACAGCTCGGAAACGTCTGTCGGGTGAGTGAGTGTCTGTGGATGAATGTGGTGAAAGAGGACGTACGACTTGGGACCGGAGTCCACCCGGACACTGGGAAGGCGGAAGAGTATCGTGGCGGGAAGTTTGAAGTAATGGGTTGAGACAAAGGAAAGTTTCATCTAGGGTGGAATCGGATTCATTCTTGGAGCGGAACGTCGGGCCGCCAGCAACCATTCTAAAGTCATCCAGAAATGGGATGGCTTCACCGGGATCGAACAGGTATTTGACAGAGACCATTCCGTCAACAGTCGTAAAGCTTTCATTGGCCCACTGAAAGTACAGGGTCGGTGTCCAATAATTAGACTTGTCTTCTACGATTGGTCCGGAAGTGCACTTGCTAGCACGGAGATCTTCCGAGGTTGCGTAGGGACCAAAATTGCTGCCACCGGTGACTGTGGTGGAGGGTCAGACATTGAAGACGTGGTGGCACGGGAGACGGACCTGTGTGGACATGGGGGGCGATCGCGCCCGGAGCGTGGATAGGGTCGATGCGTTCGGTGATTAGAACATTTTCTGGGCGAATACCGTCAGCCACAATACGGGAAGATGGCTCTCGTCTGCGTGGGGCTTTGGGGGGCGACTCACTCATGTTCATGACCCAAAATGCTTCGGTCGAGACGGTTGCCGCGAGGATGGATAAGAAAGGAAGGAATGACTTCATGTTGGAAAAACAGGGGTATTTTGACTCTTTAAGGAATGGAGTGCGGCGGATGAAAGGGGCTGGAAGAGACGGCCAAGGAATGACGCGGAAGGCGCCCCAGGAGAGAGTGGACTCTGTGTTCTGTGAGTGTGTGACCTTCCGACGACTGGGGTCTCCCCATATATACCCGGCTCGGTCCCCATACACTCTGTCGTTACCACCAGATGCTGATGGGCAGCCGGGGATATGCGACAACGACAATGGAGTTTAGTTCCCTTTGCAGACGACAAAATGGCACAGAACCGATCCAAGACGTGTAAGACTGCAAATCCATTCGATCCACGGAAACACCCACAGCGATCTCTGTCCGATACGGCATCTCCCCTCGCCCTGGGCCATCGTGGATGCAGCGTGCCCCTCCCCTCGGACACCTGGACGACAGTCCATGTCCATCTATCGTTCACCTCCAGGTTCTCCCCCATCCTAATGGACGCGTCCGGGCAACAGGTTTACAACGGAACGTCCTCTAGGCTTTGTCTGGCATTTGATATCGGCACATCCTTCAGCTCTATCTCCTATTGCATCCTCACTCCCGGCCGAGTTCCCGTGATTCGGAACGTGAACAAGTGTGGCCTCACCCCACACCTCAAACCCAGCCTCCGAATCTGACCGGACCTTTACAGGTTCCCTCGCCAACACCTTGCAGATCGTATCGAAAAGGTCCCTTCTGTCATCTATTATGATCAGGCTGGGCAACTACGCGCAATTGGCGCAGAAATATTGGACCCCGAAACAAACGCTGAAGCTGCAGAAGAGGGTTGGATAAAAGTTGCATGGCAAGTTTTTGAAAATGTCAGACTTGTCTTATCACTATTCATTTTCTCGCGCGCCTGCAGGTTCAAGTTGCTTTTTGGACCCAAGAGAGTTGAACAACTTGACCTTCATTGTCCCATTCCCGCGGGGATGACGAAAGGGGACGTGCTTGCGGATTACTTCCGATATCTCTATGAGTGCAGTAGAGACTTTATCGAAGAAGCACATCCAGACGGCGTGTTCCTATGGAGATCCCTACATGGGGACGCGCAATTCATTCTTAGTCACCCGGCCACTTGGGGTGGAAAGCAACACGACGCGCTGCGAGAGTGTATGGTTCAGAGTGGGCTGCTTCCCGATATCCATTCGAGTAGAATTGCGTTCGTCAGTGAGGGGGAAGCGAACCTACATTACATCATGCGCCACAGACACGAAGTAGGTTTAAACAGTGATGTGAGTTGTATTGATCCATACCGACCCAGCCGATTCAATCCTTATCTCACTTCAGCAGGGTGGAGCAGGGATACTTGTTCTCGACGCTGGTGGAGGTACTGTCGACATTGGTTCCTATAATGTTATCCAGTGGTCCCCTATCATCGTGGAGGAGGCGAACATTCCAGAAAGTGCGTCATCCTCAAGTTCTCGACCTCCCGTGAACCTGAATACTTTATCGATCGTCAGGCTTGGTCCTCGGCTCTCACGTGCTTGCGATTAAAATGCGGCCAATGCTTGATCGTAACCAACTCCCTCCTATTCATCACTTTACATCGGTCCTGATGCTTGTTCAGAGGTTGCCGACAAGCGTGAAGCGTTGGATATGTACGAGTCCTTTGAACAGTTCACATCTTCTCCTGCCGATCAAAAGGCAGAAAAAGTCCAGTACGTCCTCGAATTCATTTCATCCTCATCATATCACCCAAATGCCTCCCAAGCCCGGGTATCGTCAAGTTGTTCGAGTCTTGTATTTCGGCTTTAGCCGAAGCCATAAATGTTCAGAGGCAAGGAAAACCTTTCAAGATCAGGGTGTGTACCACCACTCCTCGGTCTGTAACCTTTGACAGGAACTCTACTACGCACACAGATGGCGTTCTTTCTTGGGGGTCTCTCTTTGGGACATCGTTTTCGAGAGAAGCTGGTTTCTCGCCTCCGATTCATGCACATTCAAGTGTTCAGACCGGAGCATCGGCTGTAAGTCGATCGAATCTCTACACATCGGTTCCATCCCTCATCCGGGTTCAAGCGGTCATGCTGTCTCAGAAGGCTCGATCTCCTGTTATCTCAACAACCACGTTATGTATCGTGTCGCAAGATTCACGTATGGTGTGAGATGTACTCGTGAGTTCGAGCAAAATGATCCCGAACACCAGCGAAGGTGGAGGAGTGCCATCGTTAACCCCTCCGGGAAGGTGTTCCTGCCCAGTGGATATCAAGCGATACTGAAGAAGGTGGGAGGCATCGCCATTGGGCGTCCGAGGTACTCATAACTGGTGGCGTAGGGAACAAGAGTTTCACGCGATCGCGAATTTTCCTGGGCGTTCGTGCATGAATGCGAGCGCAAAGCGGAAACCACCACTGCCTCGTGCGAGATAATTTGCTACGTTGGAGACTCGGGCAACCCTCGATGGATAGATGTTGAGCCGGGTACGGTCCCTTATTTGACTTGACTGTTTCGATTCCGTCCCTGACTTGGAAGAGCGAAGACAAGTATAAGACGCTATGCGAGATCAAAGCTGACATCTCCAATGTCCCAGTCTTCCCTTTGAAACGATCATCGATTCATTTTACCCCAGCGGAGAGCGCGCGCCCGTTCTACCGGCAGAAATTCTGGGTCATTCTTTCGTTTGGGATGGCGGAGATGAAGGCTGAGGTGAAGTGGTTCGAGGGGGTACGTACGAAATGATTATGGAGGTTTGTCGTTTTGCTCATTGGCACACCTATTGATAGAACGAGGAGAGGAGGTAATGATCGCCCCAGTTTACAGCTGCGCTCACTGACGGTCCTTCTTAGGGGTCCAGCAACGGTTATTCATCAAGAGTGATTACTATATAGGGATAGCGCATACAAGATACCCGCTGCTCTTTACTCGTTTTCGGGTTCCGGGAGATCCTGTTCCAGAATCACTTTTGGTTTATGAAGAACTGTCGTCACCTCGTTCATCCTCTGAAAGAGACCGACTTCCATCGTCCCCGCCACGACTCCGGGCTCTCCCCCTTGCTCTCTCGCCGCATCTTTACCGAACCCATTCTCCATGGTATCTTCATTGAATGATTTTCCAGGCGATATAACGTAGATAAACATGTCCCTCGAAGCAATCTTAGTTTTGAAGGTGTCGTCCAGTTTGAGGGTTTCGTCGATGATTGCCTGGATTTCGGACCCTGCGTCGTCCCTCACAGATTTGACCGCTTCCGGGAAGGTGGAAAAAGCCCTGGTGATCATAAGGACCCGAGCGATATCTTCAACGATCTCATCGTCCCGAGGGGGTCCTCGACAGGGCATGTAGCGTTTTGTCAGCGTTCTCCATCTTGACGCAATCGTCTGGCCTTCTATTAACGGAAATGGTCAGCTTACGTTTGGAGGCGTACGCCCCCCCCCCACTTGCCTTCAGTGATAATCCCCCTGTATATTTTTTCCAGTGTTTCTGATGCCTCCCCGGCTCCCCAACCAAGTGTTATCCGTTTGATGAGCAAAGCAAGGCACATTTCTACCGCGAGGTTGACGGCAACAGAGTTCCTCGCAGCGATCTGTTCGAACATCACGCTACCGAAGTAATTACGGAGTTGGTTGAAGCCAAGCTCTTCCTCGGAGGACGTTGGAGATACCGGTTCTCGCTGCTCCCAGGTGAACGAAAGGGGACCCGAGGCAGAGCTGATGAGGTTATTGATCTTCTCGACCATAGCCACCACCTCCGCCTCCGAAACGGCATCGACCCTGGTGAGGAATGCCTGAGCAGCGTTCAGTTCCGCCGTCCTCTCCGAAAGTATCTTGTCCATCTCGGATAACCGTGCGGTTAACTCTCGAGCGTGTGCGGCCGCTGTTTGCGATTGGAGGAGCTTCATAAGGAGTTTTGCGAAACGTCAGCCATCGAAGCCCATTTGCCTTCCGTCTCGACCAACCTTTATCTTCATCTCTTTAACGTCCTCCTCAAGTCGTCGGATGCTCGCGTCCTTTTGATCTATTTCTTTCGCTCGCGCTTCCAGGAGTCGGTTGGCCTCCCGAACCTGGCCCTCCAACTTCCCCTTGGCCTTTGGGGGTGCGTCCGCTTTGGTCTTGGATTCTTTGGATTCCTGCTCGGGCCTCGTGGGCTTGGAGCTCTCCCCAGCAAGCCTAGCATTTGAATCCCTGACGGTGGGGATCGGTTGCAGGGCGTACCCAACATCCTGAGAAGTGTCCTGGTCTTCGCCCTCTCCATACCCGACCCCACTCCAGTCAACGAGTATTTCCCGGCATTTGCCCAAGCACCTGCCCAGGATGAACAACATGGGAGCGGGATGATGGAGGTAGGGGAATGCGAGGCAGGTCAGCCACAGTTCACGTATGTGGGATTGAAAGAGTTTCCGTGTCAAGCCTCCGCGTGGCTGGCGGTTCTCACGGTAGACGCGCCCCCGCCATGGCCGGCGAGGGTGAGAGCAGAAGCAGACACCTCGAGCTCGTTGGGAGCCTTTCAGAACAGTATAGTGGTCGGGGTGGCTGGGACAGGGCCCTATCATGTACGATACACACCCCAGCTGATGGGGCCAATTTAAAGTGGGGCAAGCGCACGTAGCAGCAAGTGCAAAGACCGTCTAGACTCACCGACGTCTGCACCGAACGAACCTGGAAATAAGAACGGCGGACCAGGATTGCAAGTTCGCAAAACCCGCACTGACGGTGACGGTGTGATCACGAACGCATCCACCCCGATAACCCCGACGGAATGCCTCTCCATGGCAAGCGACATTCTCAACCGCAAAAATGTGCCGACGAGGCGCGGAGACACGGGCTCAGCGCTCACCGGTCACCCCTAGGTCACCCTCGCTGGCAGATGCCGCAAAATTTTGATCATTCTATGTGGAGGTTTGGTGCGCCTCGATGCGGTCGTATTCGGATCTGCTCTGCAGGTGACCGTCCGTATGACTTGCTCTGCTATGGTTTGACATATCTCTAAACATCATGACTAGAACACGTGTAAGCCGCCGAGTTTCGCGCTGCCCTTGAGCTGGGCCAACAGAGCGGCCGAGGTCTCTCTGCGCGCCCTCAAAAGTGCTCAAACATTTCGTCTGTTCTACACGACATCTATCGTTTGCACGAGAGATCGCCCGCGTCCCTTTTGGCAAAGACAAACAAAAGGAAACAATGCCACGGGGATTGGGGGAGGTTGCCTATTGTATGGCCGCTCGTGCACAGTAAAAAAGTGTGGCGGACCTGATTCTTTCGTCTCGTACAGATAAAACGTCAGTCCCCCGTCACAATGCCCTCCCTCCAGCTCCTTCTCCTATCTCTCAGCCATGACCATCGCCCGCTCTCCTTACAAAGGGACATCTCGGAAACTCGTTCTCGCATTCGACATAGGGACAACCTACAGTGGCGTCTGTTACGCGTTCCTCGATCCAAAGGTTGTTCCAGAGATCAAACCTGTCACGACGTAAGGGCTCCTTTCTCTCACCCCTCGCGAGAATTTATTTCCTGACCACCCGGAACAGTTTCTTGAATAACAATAGGAGCGATTTCAAGATCCCGTCCATATTGTACTACCACCCTGATGGAAGGTTCTGTGGTGCAGGGGACCCCGCCCAGTGGGACAATGTTGAGGAACTTGACTCCATCAGATGGTAAGGCCACCGGACTTCCCTACAGTGCTTGGTTGACACGGCGATAGGTGGAAGCTGAGGCTTGCTAAAGGAGAACTCCCGGAGGTGGCAAAGAAGCACATGACCCCGGAGCTACCTAAGGGTAAAACAATCGTCGACCTTTTTGCAGATTTCATCCGCTACCTCTACGACTCTACCATTGCCCACATCAAGGAAGCCGAACCAACAGGAGAGGTTTTGTGGGAGAACTTTGGACCAACGGTCGAGATCGTCCTCAGCCATCCGAATGGATGGGAGGGCAGCCAGCAAGAGTCGTTGCGGAAGGCAGTCGTACAAGCCGGCATTTTCGGTGTAGAGGAAGCACGAGCCCGAGTCTCTTTCGTCACAGAGGGCGAGGCGAGCTTCAACTATTGTGTTACCCACACCAAGTCTGGCGAGCTGTTGGAGGTGAGCGTCTTTTGACCCGGATCGATGTCGACCGCTTTTAACGCAAAGGTTCCCAGGCGGGTCACAAGGTTCTGGTCATCGATGCGGGTGGTGGAACGATCGACATAAGCTCTTACACCGTGCACACAAAATCACCGTTGAAGGTTGAAGAACTTTTCCTTCCGCAATGTAAGTCGCTTTCCCGTTCGAGACTTGGGTCACAAATCTGAAGTATCTGAGCAGGTATCTACGAGGGTGCAGAGCTTGTCACAGCGCGAGTGAAAGGTTGCGTTGAAGGAAAGTCCGAGACCGTTTTTACAACCTATCCGTCTGTTATCAGCATCTCACGATAACCTGCAGCCAAGCTCAAGAACTCGAAGTTCGATAATGATTCAGACCTCGACGCACTTGCCGAGTCCTTTGACAAAGGATTGAAGATCACCTTTTCTGAGAGCGGCAAACCTCAATACATAAAATTTGGTTCCCCGCGAGACAACGACAGCCGTTGCGATGTAAAGGGCGGGAGGTTGACGTTGCAAGGGTAAGCAAGAATTGCGCGCTCATTCCCAAAAACTCAAGAGATTCCCTTCCTTCTCTACAACATACAGGGGGCAGGTCGCAAAGTTTTTCAAGCCCTCCGTTGACGGCGTACTGGAAGCTATAAAGGGGGTCGCGGGAGACCTGGATCCCAGCAATACGGTAAATGTGGATATCCATTCGCCTCGGCTAATTTTCTCTGATGACTATGAAAAAGTTTGTCTTTTTGGTTGGCGGTTTCGCCGGAAGCCCTTGGCTCTTCCGAGAGGTGGGGCGCGAGCTTTCGGGATTTGGTTTGAAGCTCTCTCGTCCTGACACTCAAGCGTAAGCGCCCATCCGCTCTGTCCTGGGTCAAATTCTTCGGATTTACGATCGGTCCAGGAACAAAGCGGTCGCGTTT
>QFEV01000381.1:0-11828 GCA_003316405.1 Thelephora aurantiotincta
ATGGTGATTGGGAATTGAGTCACTGTCCATGACTTCCCGTGGACGCGAGTCTGCGTTTTCGTAGAAATTCACTGGATTGGGATTGCCCCTCTTCCAGGTCTGGAAGGGCGGCTGCACGGGCGCGTGACCACAGAACCTCGGCCCAGGGGAGGTTCATCAGGATGGAGGATGATACCGGTGATGTCGATGAATATTCAACGTCAACGTCAACCGTTGTGGTATCGATGTTTCCGCTCCCAGGGAGGACCACGTTGGACGTGCCGAGTCTCATGCCAACCGTGGATTAAAGGAGATTGTGCCACATAAACCTCCAGTTCTTTCTCTAAAAAATTAAAGTGCCCATCGTCTGACTATGACGGCTTCAGGAATTATAACAAGCAAGGTTTCTGCCGACGCGAAGCCGGCATTTCTCTAGTTTCTAGAGGCTTTGACAACCAGAGGAAATACTCTCATGTGCCCATGGTCTAGCGTGTCGATCTGTGGAATTCACACCGGGCGCACTTATCCTCCCGCAGTTGTCGGTTGCTTCTAGCACAATTTCCAATGTACGTGAACTTCAGATGTCGGGATCTCAGGGTAGTGGGTCGGGTCTGGATCTGATGGATGATCCCGCCATCTGGCGTTGTGTCCTCATCGGCCGAATGTAATACGTGTGTACATGTCCGTACGACAATCGAAAAATCATTCAGGTTTACACCGTACCTTGTGTTCCTTCCAGTCAGTCCTCTGACACACCGCTGAACAGTAATTGCTTCGTTTACATCGAGTGCACGTGAGGAGTTTTCGCTTCCCGCCCCCCATACAACGTCCCAACGACGTTTCCTTTCCTCGGTTACGGGCTTGACGTAGGATGGCAAGTAAGGCCCCCGAAAAGTGGACCCAGTGCGATGGGCGTGACGAACGGTGTGAGTGGGCTCCATTCCGGTCGCTTCACAAATTCTTCTGTCTTCTTCCCCCATCCGCAGTGACAAAACGGGTCCACGCCGAATCCGAGGTTCGGCAAGACGCCCTTTTGGGCAAGATACTTGCAGCCGTTGCCGTGTTGCCAACCAACCCGACACCTCTCGACAATGCTGGCAACAGCTGCTTCCACATTCTCAATTCCTCTTCGATCAAAGTGATCTTCAATAACGGGAACTGCTCGACCGCATCAAGTGTTTTGATGCCTCCACCGCTTACCAGGCCCTCCGATAGTGTGAGCACAAATGCGTCAGTTACTACCGAGTGACCTGC
Organism: Thelephora aurantiotincta; assembly: GCA_003316405.1. NCBI lineage: Eukaryota > Fungi > Basidiomycota > Agaricomycetes > Thelephorales > Thelephoraceae > Thelephora > Thelephora aurantiotincta. The sequence continues at coordinate 1,234 of QFEV01000381.1, forward strand.
AAGATCAAGCCGGAGTCCCGTCGCGAAGATGAATGTGTCGATGGTGTGGTCTGCACCTCGAGAAAACCCAAAGGTGTGATTAAAGGATCCCTATGCGCCAGTGAATGAGGCAAAGATGGAACGGATCGTGTATTTGACTCCAAGAATGTCGTCGAACTTGCCCTTGTTCTCCACGTGACGCTCCCGATCGGTGAACTCTAGGTGAAGATGGGAGAAGAGGGTATGAAGTTGGGGCATACCCTGGACTTCGAGACGGGGAAGTAGCTCAAGATTTATGCGAGGGAGTGACCATGGCGAAAAAGACTTTGGTGTTTGTCGCGGGAATGGGGAATGGGACCGCCGTGGAACTTTTCAAGTCGTCCCGACCCTTAATCAAGACGACAGCCAGCGCGAAACGAGTGTCAGCAGATCACACCGACGGGGCTTTATGACGGTAGGAGTACCTCTAAGTACGAAGATTTTCGAGCCATGCGGAGCTTTGATTGTCCACAGGCGATGGGGAATGGGAACAATGTGTCTCGTTGGATCCCACCAAATGTGACGTGCATTCTAGAACTACTGGATTGCGAAGAGGACACGGTGGCGCCTTTCAACAGTGCCTCTTTCTCTCTGGCCAAGGTAAGGTTGATTCGGGGGTAAGCGTAGCGATCTTGCGACATCCTCGATCCAAATGGACTTCGATTCGCTGCTGAGACGGACGACAATCGAGAAGCCCTCTTCCCTGAGGCAAAGTCGGATGGTCAGGGACGACGAACACGTTGGAGGCGTCGGTGATCTTCGTCGAGAAGAGCTGGAGTCCTACCCCTAACTTACGTATCCATGCGATGGTATGTGGGGTGGAACGGAAGGAAAGAGCGACGGATAGGGTTTTGTTAAGAGTCCACGCCAGGACATGGAAAGAGACAACCAGGGGGGATTTCCCCGAACATGAGAGCACAAAGCGAGGTTCAGTGAACAAGTCTCTGGTAGTATATCGGCTAGTACACCCGCCTGTCACGTGGGAGAGCGGGGTTCGACTCCCCGCCAGAGAGATTTTTTTTCCTCCCTTCGAACTGCAAATTCGGGGACTATCCTCCCTTGTTTCGATTTAAACGGTGAAGCCGCATCTACGACAAGTGTGGGGGAGGGACTTTTGCCAACAGCATAGTCTAAGTGGTATGGGAAAAATTGTTGTACTGTACGGTACGGTTGGGATCATAAGAATGGAAGGGTCGTCGCAGCCGGGAAAAATGATGTACTGAGTGATGCGGATGGGAAGCGGAGAAAATGTGTTGTGGTGTTGTGCATACGAGTGGGTGGATTAAATGAGGTTGGTGGGGATAACCGTCTAGTCTAGTCCTGGACTGGGGAATTGGAAGTGCGTGGGTGAATGATTGTGATGCAGAAGGTCCGTGCGGTATGGAACAATGCGATGATATGGTACTTGGATTGATTGGTGTTTCTTTTTTTTTGCTGATGCCGCCACACTAGGGGCGATTTAGTGGAGATGGAGATGGAACCGAGACTTGTCTCAAGATTTGTGAAGACCAGCGAACGTTGTTCGATATAGATTTTAGGCGAAACGCTGCCTACGAGATCTTTCTGTGCTTAGGCCGACCCCTGATGACCTCCTTGACCTGTATGCTTCCGGGAGAAGGGGAAGGGTTGAGACTGCCGAGGAACTTGTCGAGACCAAAGGACTCTGCGATCCTCATCCTGACATCTGATCCTCGTTCATCGCTCCGGCGGTGATATTGCAAGGACGGGGATGCTCGCGTAAGTTGGGCGGCGGAAACTCCAGGGGCCAAGATCCCAGAACCGGGGCGCGGAGGAGAACACGAGGTCATAGAGATGTCGTCCAAGATGTCAACCGTCGCCCCGGTTTCCTGATCCAAAATTGGTAACGGGAGAGTACCGCAGAGAAACTCGTCTTCATCCTCACTCGTCGTCGATCCAGAACAGATCGGAGCACTCTGCAGGCGGGCAGACGAGGCAAAAGGTTTCAGTAAAGCGTGGCGTTTGGACTTGGACGTGCCAGAAACATGTTGTTTCGATGGACATTTTTTGATCGTGGGGACCGGGTACAACACCGGCTTTTCATCTTCCGTGTACTGAAGCTGGGGGTCGAGGAGAATACGGAAAGGATGAGGGTTTTTCAAGGTAGAGCGGTCAACGAGATGTTTGGCTGGATAGCGTGTTGCGACTGTGGATTTTGTTGACTGTAGGTTGTAGAAGCTGTGCGGAATGTGGGGGGAAGTGTGCTGATCTGGGGACATGGCGAAGATGAGATCCTCCGGGTCTCGTCGCATGGTCGACGCCCGGACGCGGATGGGTGAACTGGGGGGAGGTTTGGGTGCGCGGCACGGGGATGAGGTCGGGAGAGGCACTGAGATGAGGAGCGGGGCAGGAGAATTCTGGCCGCGTCGGGCGAGGCCTTTTGAGGAATCTCGTTTGAGCGGCGGCGAGGACCACATGTTTTTTTTTCTTCTCGAGGAAAGATGAGGGAGAGGTTGGAGGAGCGAGGGGGGGGAGGATTATATATCCCCTCGGGAGGTTAGGGGGAGGGTGGATTCTCCACCCAGGCGCCGTTCACGCCTTTCACACGCGACCGTTGCTCGGTTTCCATTCAACGTCCATAAGGGTACAAAACAATTACAAGATCGTCGTGTCCATAAAATCTTGTATCAGATTCGCTTGTCTCAGGCAGCTTTAGTGCTCGCTTCCCCGCTGCCGTGTGCTTCCCCGACTGTTGACTTATCCCACCCCGCGAGCCTCTTTGCTTCCTCATGGATGTCCTGGATGTGCTTCGCGGTCGTTGTGTAGAATGATTGAACCTTCACGGCAAACGGCATGTTCAACGCACGCACGTAGTACTGCGCCACGATCGTCAACACCGCCTGACTCGGAAGACGAACAACGAGAGAAGCGCGCTTACATCGCCGACCTTCTTGGTCACCCCCTTCTGTTCGTTGAACGATCTGGCGTGATTGATGCCGTCGGTCACGCTGGACTGGACCTTGCCAGAGATGGTTTGGTCAGGTCCTAGAGCCTTCTGACCCAAGGTCGAGTCCAGCGAGTGGAAGTATTTGATGAAACGCTGTGAAATTCCTTGCTTCTCTATTGGACATGGAAACAGAAGGATGACTCGGTCGTCGTGAGGGTCGATGGAGACAGGGTGATGAACACGTACTGTCCAACTCAATAGCACGCTGCAAGATTTGATCAGAGAGCGCGTAGCCTTTTGCAAGGTATTCGGCCGCAACTGCGAAAGTTGTCAATCTGGTGTGCGCCTCACCATCGCAACCGGGGTGCACGCACTCGCTGCCCGCGGTTTGTCGGCCTGGTCGAGACTTGTCCTCGGTGTGTTAGATGCATGAGGCTCGTCATCATCATCACTTTCAACCTCATCGGAGGTGACGGTTAGATGGGCGTCGTGAAGCGTCCCTCCATTGAGCTGCGTAACGTACTCGTCAGTCGACGATCACAATAACAAGGGAAGACGGCGCTCACCATCGACGCAGTCTTCGCAGCTGGAGCCTTCTCGAAGTAGATAACAGCTGATTTGGGGATCGATTCCTCGTCGAAATCGATAGAGGCGATCCTTTTCCGGCCCTGCGTCAAGCGCGATGTCGGAAATGAAAATAGGTTGTGCGCTCACTTTCCGCAGAATCTGGAAGGCCGGAGATGTTAATCATCCACGACCGTGGCCAGAAGGGGCTGATAGAACCCACGTGAAGTACTCTTCGAGTTGGCTCTCCGTGGTGTGCGGAGAAATGTTGGTAACCTGGGTGGGTACATGGTCGAAGGCTGGGACGTCGACCGACGATGGCTGACATACCTGTACAGAGTAGGGTGTGGTGACAGTCATTGCGAAGGAAGGAGTCGATGTGGTGTCTTGTGAGCGGCTCTCCCTCTCCTCTTATCTCTTTGCCCAAGCTTCCCCTTGGGGATTTCGACGTCACGAGTTCGCGATTATCGTCCGGAAGGATCTCATCCACCCCATGTGTTTCACCGTAATACATATTCCAGATCGTTAGCTAACACGACACGTTACTTACATAAGCAACAGCGCCGGCGAGCGGCAATGCCCACGACTGGTCCCTTCGCACCAACTAACACGTTGGTTTGTGAGGGATATCCACAAGAGATCAAATTGCGGGTGCACTTCGAGTCGCTGCCCATCCGCCCGGTCTACGTTATAAAGCGCCAAGGAGGATACCCTCGCAAAACGCACGAGGGGCGTCGTCGTGCCTGTGGTGCGAGTTGCGGCACCGACTGTGAGTTTCGCGATTGGAGTAATCACGAGTCCGGTGTGATACAATCACGACCTTCATGTCCAAATCATTTGGGGCTGACACATTTTGAATCCAATGCACGTCTTAAAATAAACGGAGCCCTGTCACAAAGAGGAGTCTGTGAGCTGGATATGCGCACAGTGGTTGTTCTAGATAGAAACGAATAAATCTTAGTGCACGAGATAAAAGCGAAGACTGCATGAGGGGATGAAAATATGTGAAGCAGAACGCTACAAAGTTGTTCCAACAACAAAGGCGTTATGTGCAACGGTGCCGATGGTATTGAGACCATGGATTGAGGATACAAGTGGTCAATTCTAAACTTTGCGGGTTGCTGGGAGGCTGAGGAGAGTTGTTGAGAGGGGAGGAGAGCTGCGATAAGAAAACAGCAAGGTGTGACATATGACACTTGATCACGAAAGCTGAGCGGGCGTCGGCGAATGGCGAGGCTTGAACGCAAATGGATAGGGGTCTAACTGCATAAGTACCGTGGGGAAAACCGATTTCAAAAGGTGAAAAAATAAGGTTTCCGCACAACAGATGAGAATTACCAAGACCCACTCCCTTACGGTCGTGGGCATATGCAACGTTCTCCTACAGAGACCCCATTTTCGCATATGCAACGAGTTGTCGTGTCTGTTCGGATCGATACGCAATCAAACACGAGAAAGCCTTGGGATGCCTGCCTCTGGTATCAACATCGTGGATCCAACCCGGCCAAAAATCACAACATATTCACCTGATTGCCCCAGGCAAAAACTCCGCCTCAGGATTTGTTACGCTTCCGTTTTCACCCACCGCCTTTTTGATGTCCATCGTTGCGATAAAGTTTGCTATGCACAACCATAGACTCGTCTCCGCTAAAATTCTTCCAGGACAGACCCTCCGTCCAAACCCCCACACCGCTTCCACGTGCTCGTGTGCCTGTTGGCTCGATGGGCACAAGAATCGGTCTGGATCGAATTCCCCTGGTTCGGGGTACACCTCTTCGTTTCGTGTCATGGCCCTGCTCGAATGGCTTGGCTCGTGCGTGAACCCTTTGCGAGAAATCACTTACCAGACATTAAAGAAAACACTCGAACCTCCAGGCAACAAGTAGTCGTCGTAAACGTCGTCCTGTATCAGACGGTGTGGGACACCTTCGTTTCTTAAGTGAGTCCTTTCACTTCAGCGAATTACGGTAATTACCCAATGGGATGGGGACACCCCAGCTGCCCGAAAAGAGAGTCAGGTCGAGACCCACCGATGGTCTGGTAAACATACCGTAGGACCTCTTTCAACAGGCAGGTGATATACGGGAGGTTTTCTCGGTCACTGGGCTCTATCAGGCGATCTCTTCCTATCTCTTCATCGATCACCTTCTGGGCTTTCTTGTAGATATCAGGGTTCAATGTCATTGCAAGCAAGAAAGCCTCGAGGACGGTTACGCTCTAGAGCCTTGTCAGTCGTCGTTCACCCCGGCGTGCGTCACCCTCACAGTGTCGTATCCAGCTGGTTTGTTTATGTAAGATCGAATCAATGCATTCCACCGAGGATAACCTACCAGCATACATGGCCCCGCATATGTGTTTGATCTCGTCGTAATCGAGTACTTCCCCGAAGATGTCTTTTCCTTCATTCATTCCTGTGAGGAGGTTGCTGGCCAAGCTTGTGTGCGTTCCGTTCGCCTACGGATCATAGAGTGAGCGGGGTCCGCGAGGCAACCAAGTCCCCTACCATCTGAGCTTCCGTCCATTGAAGGGGTAAACCAAAAAGCTTCTCCACGAGCGCCCTCGTGTAAGCAGCATGCTTCTGATAAAACGAAAACGGCATCCACGTCGGCCAATGTTTTACTTCCGTCGATGTTGGAACATGGCAACACGTGGAGAAAGAGGGGGGACCTACAGAATGGGAACAGGTCACAAACCGAGGATCCTGGTCCTCCATAACGAAATGTCTCGAATGTCGCCTTTTGAGCCAGTTGAATGAACTCGTCCTCGACATCTTGCGGAGTATACCCATATGTTATACCCAAAATTGTGAAAGCCGCTGTGGGGGTGGAGGTCAGTAAACCTCAAGTCTTTGATAAGATGCTCGTACAAAATCTGTTCAGGGGGTGAGGTGAGATGAAACTGCTAAATCGTGCTCTCGAGGATCTCACCGTTTGATGTGGTCCATGAAATTCGCGGGCGTGTCCCCGAGGTCGGCCAAAAACGCATATGTTGCCTTCTTCTGCAGCGGGACGTATTCTTTCATGGAACGAGCACTCATAGTTTCTTGAGTAACTTTGCGGTGTTTTCGAAACTTAGGCCCGACGGACAACTGGGACAGCACAGACCCCCAACCCATCCTGCGTATCAAGACTCGTAAACACCGTTGCGTGGGGGGCGATTGAAGCGTACGACGATCTCACATTTCTGAGAATTTAATCAGTCTCGGCCGACTCGAATATATATTCCCGCGTTTCTGGAGGAGATTTTGGGCAACAGAGAAAGAGTTGAGAATAATGAGAGGTTTCCCAAAGGCGGAGGCGTAAACGATAGGACCTGGGGGTGAGACATGAGCGATGTTGAAGGCCATTCATCCAAAATCTTACTCGCCATATTTTTTGCCCCACTGATCAAATAAAACGTTGGGATCATTGGAACCTATTTGGCGTGCGTTCCCTATCAGAGGGTCCGGTCGTGGACCCGGTGGGAACGGGAGACGTTGCGACCGTCGCACGAGCACGAGAGTGAGACAGATCACCAGAGCCCCGATCGCTGGAAAGATTCCAAACAGTACAGCAGATTCAGGGGGGCTCATTGCATGAGGGTGGAGGATACGGGGTCCAGAGCAACAGGCTCGTTTATATGTGTAACATTGGGGATCGCTGACACGCTCGATCACTGTTGTTTGGCGAAGAAGAGCGAGACAATACCAGAACAAGGCCGGCGAGTGGCAGCACCCGGGATGTGGATGCTGTGGAGCCATTTTGAGAAGAAAAAAAAACAAGGATGACGACTTCAATGGATGTTCCCCCGGCACAGTTGCGATGTTACAATAAACACATTGACTATGACCCAGAGCAGGAGGCCTGGGACCGACGGATCGACGAATGATGTGGCACACACATGGGAGGTGGTTGGTGCTAAGCGCTAAAGCGAGCCCTGAATCCCAGTGAGAACTCGAGGAAGCTTTCAATATATGCGTCTTGCTGCCAGACCCTTGTAGGGCACCAGAGAGTTGGAGGAGGCATTTAACTGGTGTTCAACTCAGAGGATTCCACGAATGCACTAGACAGAGAGAACTGGTAAAGTAGTCGGGTGTTGTTGGAAAGGCTCACCAGACCCCGAATAGTTTACCTACGATTCCCGTACAGTGTTCGTTCATATCGACCCATCTCCTCTCGTCGCGACCACTCCACCGCCCACGCAATTCTTGGGGTGGCTGTTGGCGATGTTATAGATGTGGACGCTGATTCCGGCGGTGTACCACCAAATGATTTTCCTAAGGACGAGTGATGGTGCGGAGGATGAGCGCAAATGTAGTCCATTACAAATGAAAATGTAGTTCCTTTGTTACCCACGACAACTGGCAACATGGACAGAATGCAATCATGCGGATCAGCGGATCGAATTGAAAATTCGGAGTACGAAAACCAAACATGACCCAGTTCGCTCTCCGTACGGCTGGGCTTAAAATGCGACCCTGATGCCCTCGGGTTCCTGCGATGTGTTCTCGGGAGAGAAGGAGAGAATGAATGTGGTTGGGGGGGTAGAACAATCTGAGACGCCTCAATCCTGGTCGAGCAAAATGCCACCGGTATGTGATCGCTTTCGGCGTAACCTCGAAGATTACGACCATCGCAGAAGCCACACCGAAGGAGGCCGAGGCCAATGGTTGAGCGCTTAGGGCCGACTCAGTACCAGTCGCGGCCTTACGCGTTACGTCGTACTATGCTCTTGTCTCCTGGCATCTTGTCTTTTCTGCAGTTCCCGCCGATCCTTCCTACGATACGGCATAGGTGCACGTCCCTCACCTCCGTCATCTCCATCCCCAACACTACAATCACGAGTGCGGCCTATCATCCGGCTGACTCTTCCATCATCACCGGTGCCGATATAACCTGCCACACCCCCTTCCAACAGAACGCCGTGAACATATGCCGTGTTGTAGGCGTCATCGCTACCTCTTCCACCTCTTCAGTGGACTTTGAGATGTGGTTACCGGAAACCTGGCACGGTCGTTTCCTCGTCACTGGAAACGGCGGATTTGGAGGCTGTAAGTTCTTTCATCCACCTATGAGTCAAATGATCCGTTACTATCTCTTGCATTACCCCCGAACGTCAGGCGTAAATTATGCAAACCTTGACCACGGATCTTCCCTACACTTTGCGACGGTTGGGACGAACAACGGCCGCAATGGGGTCTTCGATTTCTTTTCTTTCCTCATGCCTGCTATGGTCGAATCCATCACCGACTTCTCTCACCGTTCCATCCATATTGCGGCGCTGACCGGGAAAAGCATTACTTCTGTCTACTACGGCTCGGCACCGCATCACTCCTACTACGCCGGTTGTTCTGCAGGAGGAAGGCAGGGGATCTCCGCTGCTTACTGCTATCCTGGTGACTTTGACGGTGTGGTTACCGGTACCCCAGCGGTGGACTGGAACGATCTCCGCGGCGCCCCGACAATTTGGGCATCCTACGTGGCTTTTGGTAGCCACAGCTACATTCCTCCCGCAGTCTGGAAGAATACGGTCACCCCTGGGATACTCAAGCAATGCGATGCCCTCGATGGACTGGTCGACGGGATCATCTCGAACCCGGACGTTTGCAAATTCGACCCTACGACTCTTTTGTGTCCTAGCGAGGGCGGCGCAAACCCTTCCGGGTGTTTGACACAAGCCCAGATCGACGGACTGGAGAAATTCTACAGCACAATTGTTCACTCTACCGGAGATACCCTCTTTGCCCGGTTTGACCCTGGAGCAGAGGGTGACACGACGTTCGACATTGAAATGACCGGACGCGTGTCGCCACTCACAGAGGTGAGGAGCACAGTCTACCACACCCTACGATAAAGGCTTCCTCTTACATGTACTGACGTATCAAATCCTTTGGGGGGATTTTGCAGATCTGGTACAAGTTCGCAATCTATGGTGACCCGGCCAGATCTTTGGCCAATTTCTCCGTGTCAGACCTCGTGTACGCCAATTCGGTGGACCCAGTCGGGATCTCTACGTGGACGAATTCTCTCAAAGGACTTGTCCAGTTCAGGGCCAAGGGTGGGAAAATTCTCGCGTACCACGGCACGCGAGATCCCGTGCGTCGAATCCTCGCTTCTGGCAAAGGAGGAAGATGATTTGTCGCTAACTCGAACTCTTGTAACCACGTGCCTGCGCAGAGAATACCTTCCGGTCAGTCAAAGAGGTTCTACGAACTTGTGGCTGGCGAGGTCTCTTCTTCATGTAAGCTTTCGTTGTTTCCAAGGGACTCGGCTAGACTCCTCTATTTATCAGAACGTTTTACTGATCACGGCCTTTCTTTTTACCGCACAGCCAAAAAGGGAACTGTCGTTGACGAAATGGGCTCTTTCTACCGGCTGTTCATGATACCCGGGATGGGGCACTGTGCCGGAGGGCCCGGCGCGTGGAAGTTCGGTCACGGTGCGATCTATGGTAGGGGCACCGACGGGATCAACCAAACGGACCACAGCGTGATGTTGAGCATTGTGGATTGGGTCGAAAACGGGAACCCACCGAATGTGATCATTGGTACGGACGTACATGGGGCGGAAAGGAAGCATTGCATGTGGCCGAGCATGGAATCCTTTTGGGACGGGAAAGGGTGGATTTGTAAACGGGTCGTTCCGGACTCTTAGGATTGAGACAATGCCTTGGAGGATGTACGATAGTTTTTCTTGAATTAGCCGAACGAAACTGTGACCCCCAGGTTTTGAACTGATTGAAAGTCAGGGTGCTTGAGTGGAATAGAACGAATCGATCCCAGCGGATGTCAATCGACACTTGTGAGAGAACCCTTCTGCGTGGAGGCCTCGCGGCCTGCAAGATATATCACTTGCAGGTGGGGACCACGAGGCTCGCTGTCCACTATCGTACCACCGTGATCTATGAGCTTTCTAGACCTCCGTATACCACGGGGGCATCACTAAACACAAAACAAAGCCAGGAACAAGGACGGGTCCCTTGCGGACCCAAGCGAAGCCAATTACCACATACCATGGAATCGGCTCCAGGTCTGAGGGTTGGTGCATTGATCCCCTTTTGACCGCACCCTTTCGGGGGAATTGAGTGGTAGGAGGATGTTCTTTGGGAGAGCGAGTGTCTGGAAGTGCTC
>QFEV01000383.1:0-19890 GCA_003316405.1 Thelephora aurantiotincta
TCCTGAAGCGCACAACGTGGCAAGAGGTCTAACGGAGTGAACGGGTCTGGGAGTTGAACTATGCAGTGGAGACCACTTTGTCAATGAGAGAAATTGATGGTGTATGCCGTGCTCCAGAGGTCAACACGCATCACCAGAGTCTCCTCGTATACTCAGACGTGTAAGAGCCGTACAGAAAGCGGAAAATCCACTTTGTGCGAAGAGTATGATGTATCGACCTCCAGGTCCCGAATGCGGGGGGGGGATACGTCCGTGACTTTAAAATTCCTGGTAGTGAGAGTCTCCAGGTAGGGGAGTATGGCCGGTAAGCAAGTGATAGTACGCAAAGTGGTCGGTGACTCGTGGACGTACAAACGAGTCAGGCTGGTGTCGGACCAGAGCAAGCAACGACAGGAGGTGCCAGGAGGAAGTCATACCTGTAACACCAGGTGAAAGCGCATATTTGCGCCTCAAAACCCCCCAGGGCGCCGATTTTGGTTAGACCCAAGAGGTGAGCGCGCTGCAATGGTCCATCTAGAGCTGGTGCAATTTTCCTGCGCCACCCCTATAACCTGTCCAAAACATGAAGCCGCATCCATCTGAGGTGGTATTTCTGAGTGGGCATAACCCAGGCTCTCGGAATTAATGAACAGAGAGTGGCGGGGTAGGTTGGATGACCTTGGGTGGCATGCTCACCGATTATCTTGTCCACGAGTTCTTGGGGGAAAGTCAAAGCGGCGGGTACTGGAGGTAACGCGCATTGCTAGTGCTTGCATATGGGGTTCATGTCCCAGCTCCTCGACTCCTTGAAACGAAATTGTATGCCGTAGGCTGGAATCCGGGTGATAGAACGCGAAGTGGGCGGGGCAACTGGACTGTTATCTACCTACCGCACGTCAGACCAGGTAGGATACACGAATAACGAAGATGCTCGCTGGTACGCACGGACAAGGCTCACAAACAGGAATTGCTAATACTCACCGTCTGCCGGTGGACAACAATGGGCGTGTTTGGCGTTGTTGACTAAGAACCCCATCAATAATTCCGTTTATGGGCTACTTACCACGTCTTCTGAACACGCTTTTTCGTCCTTCTACCATCACGACGCACCAAGCGCCTTCGGAAATGCATGCATAGCCAAGGGCCAATGGTTTATTTGCGTTCAAATGAGAAAGAACCTTACATTAACTTCATTACGGCTCTACCCCAATCCGGGGATGGGCATGACCGCCCACGGTGATTCATGGGGATCCTAGCTGTCCGAGTAAAAACTGTGGCGAAGGATCACGGACTTGCCATAAAAAACCCCGAGGAGGTCGAAATTTTATGGTCCTCCCTGAATACGCTGGGGATAAAATTGGCGGAAAGTCACTCGTGTTCATGGGACGAGGGGGGAGCGAGCTTCAGCAGCTGAGAAGAGGCTCTCCGCGCTCTCGCGAAGGCCGGCTGCCAAAGGCGAGCCTTCCGCTGGATTCTATGCGGGTGCTTAGGTCTAGGACCGACCCTTCGTGGCTACAGAATTACCTCTAGGCGACAACCCCGTCGGTTCCGAAGAGGTCGAGTTCGTGAAGACGGAAGACCCCCTTGACTCGATACAACCGAGGGCCCCTCATCTGACCAGCCGAAGAAGCAAGGTGAACTGGGGGAGATTCTTTCATCTTCCCGGCAACATAGTTGATTGGCATTCGCAGAAGAAAGAAAACGGATCGTTGGCACGACCCCTGCAGCGGTTGGGGGCTACATCAGTTATCGTAGGTTACCGGTGGTGTGCGAAAGCAATAAGTTAACGTTCTACCAAAAGAAGGGAGATTGTTGCGATGTAGGAAAAGGAATTCACGCGGGAACGCAGACCCATTCGTTCCCAACCCAAACACTTCTCGAATTTGGCCACAGACAATGTTTCCTCTCTACTCCAGCGAGGTCCGCACCGATGATGACTCTAGGAGCTTCTCCACCCTCGACCCACTCAACCAAACTCAACAGGACGTTGTGATCCGTCTGATTGGCCGAATTGCTTAGGACACCGACGAACGATCCTTGCCCGATCCTCCATGCCCCAGGTCCTCCGGCACAATGACTCATGCCGGGGATCATGAACAGTCGGTAAAAGTCATTCAAAGAACCCCCTGCAGTCAGATTGCAATGTTAGTCGCGTCTGAGGCGGAGGTATTGTGTTAATGGGTAGGGTTGCCCCTTGACCTGCCTGAATGCGGAAGTTTGGACATTAGAAGATCATAGAACCGTTTTGAGTTGCCAGAGGGTACCGCCTGCATCCAGGAAAAAAATGCATCTTGGTTAACGAGTATTGTGGCATACAGGACCAGAGAGGATGGCGTACCGGGTCACGGGTACCGTGAAATGTGAGGACCTTCCTGCCCTGGTCCCTGAATTTTCCCAGTCCATACACAGCGTTCAACCAAGTGGAAATCCCTGCCGGGTCGACAGTATCCGCATATTCGAGGTCAGAAACAGAAAATCCGTCAATTGAGCGGTTAGGGTTCTGGTAGATCGCATAGTTGTACCAGATCTAGGGTCGCATTCAATGGCGGAGCAATCGATCAGAGATGGTGCGATTCGGTTTATCAAGTAAAGGATGCCGTACCACAGTGAGCGGGCTCATGATACCATTCATTGGGAATTGAAAAGTCATGTCGGCCTCCGCTCCATGCTCGAACGTAGGGGCGATGATAGTTCCATCGGTCCCGCGAATAGGCTCGTAAAACTTCCTTAGCCCCTCAACCTGATCCGCAGTCAAACAACTGGTCCCATTGTCCCCGGGTCCGCACAGAATGGTTTCTGGGTCCCACATGCAAAGACTGGGGTCCGAAATTATCCCATCCATTTTCCCGTCAAGTCCATCACATTGACGGAGAATCGCCGGGCTAATTGTATTTTGCCAGAGGGACGTCGGAATCGCGCGAGATGTGTTCGCGGCAACGTAGGAAGCCCAGATCCCAGTGGCACCAAGGTATCGATTCCAATCAAGAGCCGGAGCGCCAAGAGCGATACCGTCAAAGTCTTCAGGATATCTAGAGGCGACAGATATTCCATCTCTTCCACCCGCAGAGCACCTAGTATAATAGGAACGATAGGGCGCGACGCCGTAGTAGGCAGAGGCGATCTGTTTCCCGATCCCCACGGCAACATGCACCGAACGATAGGCAAAATCTGTGACGGATTCAATACGATCCGGTAAGAGGAACGGACTGGGATCTAAGAGTCCGTCGTGGCCGTTGTTCGTTCCGATAGTGGCAAAGTGGAGGAAGGAACCTTGGTCAAGGACCGGGTAATCGATACCTAGGGATGGAAGGACGGGATTGTGATCAACCAAGGTTAAGCCGGGCCCGTGGGGGGCAAAGGAAAGGGAACCAACTTACACCCTCCGAGGCCCCCATTCCCTATGGTCAGAAGCCGGCCGTACCAGGTGTCGGGCAGCCACATCTCGAACTTGACGGAGGATGTGGAGGATGTGGTCACCTGGCCGGTAACCCGACAGATGTTGACCGTGTTGTTGGCGACGGGCGTGAAGCACGTAGGGTCTGGGGAACCTTGGAAGCTAGACCCAGCGGTGAAATGAGTAGCATTCGTAATGGTGACGTTGGGAAGGCTGAGGGAAAGAAGCGATGCACAGTTGTCCTGTGCGGTGACACGAAGGACGAGGAAGTGGAGAATGAGCAGCAAGCTAGACTGTAGGAACATTACGGGGAGAGCTGGGGACGCCCCTTGCTTCTCAGTGAGTTTTAAAACCCATGCAGGAACTGAAGGCGGTGACGGCGTTTGACCGCGAGTACACCGTTTAATTGACGCCAGAGCGAAACGGATAGTCGCATTTCGGGGCGGAGGTCTGCTCTTTTCTTGTGTTAGTTTATTGTGCTAAAGTAGAAGGTCGACTTTTTCGGGGTTTCGTGTCTCAAACTTCATGGAATGGAGGCGGCACCGAGGCACTTGACATTCAGCGCTGAGCGTTTGCTGGGATTTGTATGGCTGCCCCATCCTCCAGACCCGAGGGAACCTACGGGTCGTGATGACTCTACGGGTTTACAGAATTCCCATGTCACACCAACCGGTGTGAACTCTCGGGCCCAGTCTAAACAATGGAACGGTTATGTAGCCCCAGCGCTGGGCGGGAGCACGACATCTGCCGAGTGCCGATTCACAAGAGGCAGAATTCGAATCTGCAATCTCCAGTGAGGCATACGTCAACAGCTTGCAGGCTCCTACCCAGCAGACGAGGTGGTAAAGACGAATCCGTGTAATTGAGGCGACTGATAAAACCTGCCTTTTTGGGCCCGACTAGTCGTTGGCTCGTCCACCCCATCTACAGCTGGTTCCAAACGTTAGTAGACAAATCGGCCACCGCAGAAGGGAGAGGCGTCACCCTATGGATATATGTGTTCCCATAGCCTTGTTGCCCAGTCGACGTTCCCTAGCTCGGCCATTCGCCACCGCCAATCCTCTTACATAAGGCCATCATGATGTACCCTATCGGCTTCTTGCCGTCGCGATCCCCACGCGACCCCCGTGCCCGCCAATCTATTATATACTCCTGGAGGCCTAGATTCGAGGATGGATCTGCGTATTTGTCGTCGTTTACCAAGGGCCTTATTAACGGTTCCACTTACGGAGAGCGCTAATTAGCGCATTCCCTGAACACTGCCCTTCCACCATCACGACGTACCAAGTGTATGCAGCAACGCGTGCGTAACTTAGGATGATGGTATATTTACGATTAAACAAGGAGGATCCAAATCTCAATCCTTACATCAATTTCTTTACGGTTCTACCCCATCCAGAGATGAATGTGAACGCGCACGACAGCTCTTGAGGGGCCAAGTGATGGAGGGCCACGGGCTCAACGTAAAAACTTTTGAGAGGTCGAGATTTCATGACCCTCCCTTAATACGCTGGGGAAACAATCGGCAAGTCAGTCGTGTTCGTGGGACAAGGGAGGAGCGAGCTTCAGCAGCCGAGAAGAGGCTCTCCGCACTCTCGCGAAAGCCGACTCGAAGGTGAATCCTCTGCTTGATTCTACGCGGGTGCTTAGGTCTAGGATTGACCATTCGTAGATTTCTGAAATGTTTGACGAAAGGCCGGCCAGAAGAACCCAGCAGCGTGAACCGTCAAACCCGGTGGTAGAATCGCGACGGGCTACATCATGAGTCCTGGCGTTGAGTGGGAGCGCAGCGTGTGTGAATCGAAAAGGGGGGATCGGAGAGAAAAATTAAAAACGATTCTGTAATCTCCAGCGAGGCACACGTAAACGGCCGGAAACTGGCACGTGGGGTCATCCACCTTATCGGTCCCAAGCTGGGAACAGGACCAACGCCAGAGGATAGAGCGGACACCGCCAAGCACACGCGACACCGGTTCCATGAAGAATTAACCGCCAAAAGAATGGCATTGAAGAGCGGTGTAGGAAAAGCACACGGGACAGCATGTTCTCAAGTATGAGTCAAACATGGAGCCACACGGAATGAACAGGTTCCGTGCGTTAGATGACAGAAGATTGCTCCGGGTCGCAGATGTAATTCTACCGCTTGGGTGGCCTCTTCTTGACTTCCTCCTCCTTGCAAGCGTGCAACATGATCTTGTTTGGATGTCCAGGGGTCATTCCAGAATGTCCTTTAGACCAGTCGTATGCAACGGCATAAGCGAAAATGTTGCCATTTCGGTTGAAAGCGGTCGCGGCGATAGGACCAGGAGACGGGTCGAAAGCTATTGTACGTGAAAGAGATAAGATTTCGGAGTACATGATTGACCGTAGAGAAATCACCTTTCAGACGAGTGCGCGCATCCTTATCCCAGAAGTTGACGGTACCGTCCGAACCTTGAAACCGGTAAGTAGGGGAGCTAAAACTCACAAGGGTCTCGTACCGCAAGTGGAAAATGTCCCGTGAAGTGGGTGGAAAGATATGTCGTTGACCGCGAAAACCACTGACTGATCTTTGGTGGTCGGGGACGAGTCTTTTCTGTGGCACTTGAAGGAGAAGTTGTTCCTGGGTAGCGGGGTGTGATGCATGAAGAGGGTGGTTCGAAAAAGCACCTACGATGCATCCTTTTCATCGACATACCTATGACAGGCATTCAGATATTTTGCTTGTACTGTTACGGGTGCAGATCTCACTGGATTGCGACACGGCCCTCGATTGTTCCAATGGCAAATCCATTTGATGAAGGGAAACAAGAAACCACCCGGGTCTGCCACTTGAGTGGGGAAACCATAGTCTAGTGCAGACTTTCGTTAAGCCAGCTCGAAAAAAAACCCTCAGGGTCCCCAGGCCTTACCTTGTACGGAGCGGTGGGGCTGGTTAGGTTGAAAATTTGAACCTGTCGTTCAGCCGTTCCAACTACCATCAACGGGTAGGATACATCCAGACTGTAGCAGCGTTCTGGGAGAGTGACAGAGGATACAGGGTTTTGACTCCGAATATCCCAATACTGGACTGCAAGGTGAGCGCGTGACGGGAGTGAACGGTTGATAATCTTGAACCTTGATTGTCTTATCCCAACTCCCGGTAACAACAATCCCACCGCTAGGCGTATCAACGTACTTGATGACACGGATAGGGGCATCGTGTTTCGCGATTTGAGTGGGTTGGCCAGTCTGGACATCATACATGCGACCGGCGTTGTCGGCTCCTGCTGAGATGACGCGATTGCCCTCCTGAAAGTCGCCATCAGCCTTCGCTCTCGGCAGAAGAACTTGTTATGACGCGCCTTGTTCCAGCATACGCTCAAAACTGGGCCCTGATGTGAAAACATAGCTTTCCCCTGGGTCTGCCCGTTCCCGCCGACTTCGTAAATGCGAACCTAACAATGAACGCGGTCAACACCCTGTAGTGGCGAGCCTCGGGGGAAGGCGTACATTGTTGTCCCAGCTCCCAACCGCAAGATAGTCCGCCTGTGGCGAGAAAGCGAGGGTGGAGACAGAATCTGGGGGCGGGTCTGCAACCTCAATATCTTTGTCTGGGGTTGCGGCGGTGGTGCTCGTCGCCGTGTTGAAGAACGACATCACGTTTGACACCCGACACAGTAGGGATGTTTGGGTTGGTGGTTAAAATGAGTGTCGACGCGGCGCGAGGCGACGGCTCCCGTGACTCTGGTATCCCTTCCGCAACCACGGTCGGGCGCGACTCTGTATCGCGCAAAGGACTACTCTACTGGCATACATATTTCGTCCGAAAACGGGGCAGTTCTCGAGCGAGGGCGTCCGGCGAACCCACCGAAGAGCTCACCTCAGAGGGATACCAGTCTATCGCGCCCAAACCGTCTGTCTCAGACTTCTCGGGTGGTACTCATTGTCATGGTGGTCCTGCAATCGGTGTCTCCGGCTTACGGCACGGGAAGGGAGTCTCATGAACGTAATAATCTCTACGTTGGTCAACTTGAGAGAACACAGCGCTGAGCGGTCGTCTATTCTAGGCCCTTGATGCCGACGTCCTTCTATCTACATTCACTATCATTATTCCGGGCGATCACTTGTCTGTGGCCTCAAGGACCACGGCGTTGGAGACGCCTTTCCGGCACTTTCTATCCTCGGATCTCATTTCTCCTGCGAAAGCGAGGATATGGCTTGGCATCTCACGGTAACGCGTTTCGTCAAGTCTGTCGAGGATCCCCCCCTCGCTTCTTTGTGAGGTATCCCTGACGTCAACATCTCCTGTGGTCAAGTTGAGCGAAGAAACTCCACCCGGGTAGGGGAACACACTCATCGATACGCAGCTGTACTGTGTGTTACTTCCTCGTATCTACCCAATGTTCCCCAGAGTCTCCCACCTGGAACTTGGCTGAAACCGATTTGAAACGGGCATGCGTCACTGATGCCTGTTGCTGGTCCCCAGGAGGTGCCAACTATAGTGGCAGAACGATTGCACATCTACCGAACCCGCGATCCCATTGCGTCGTATTCCTACAAGATAACAACAAGACGGAAGCTCGCCGATTTGTAATGTATGAACCTATCATTGGGGCATAAAAGCTCTCAAACTTTTGTTTAAACCTCACCTCTTCCGATACCCAGCTCCCTCAAGAGACAATGACCCTTAACTCCTGTCTAGCAATCTCTGTGCTTGTCGGGCTAGCGGCCGCTGATATCTATGAGAACGAAAATATCCCTGCCTGCAAGGCGGGACACACGAACAGGTGGTGACTTGTATAAGAAAGGGATACGCCACTACATCGCATCCAGTGAAGTAAATCCCGCGTGCCTGGTCGAACCCTCCACCCCGAGGATGTAGGCAAAACTGTACCTTCACCCGGTGTCGTCCAATATCATTCGTCGCATACACTAATATGTACCACCCTCCTCGCAACCAGCTCCGAGTGATTGGTGTCAAGAGGACTCCACTTGCCGTAAGTAATCATACCTGCAGCCGTACCGCGACTTGCCATAGTCAAGCATCTGACTACCCAATGTTTCAGGTGGAGAGCGTGGTGGTACTTCGAATCCCGGGTTCTCTTCGACGAGCGGAATCCATATCCATACTGGAAAGTTTCCCCAAGTGACCTATGGTGCAGCTTCTAGTACCGTTGTAATTAGGACTGGTCTGTTCTGGGACACCATTTATGAAAGACTCCAAGAACAAGGCGTCGGCGTTGTTGGCGGTCCTACTGCTAGGGCGAGTCCCTGTGATCCCTATGTCAGAGTTGTCCCAGCCCTATCACACGGCAGACTAGAGTAGGTGTCTTCCTGTTCGGGGGAGGTTGGTTTCTAGACGTTTGCAACCGCTTCATCCTGATGGATCGTAATCAGGGTACTCCTACAAGTCCGACCAATACGGCCTTTCAATCGATAGTATTGTCGGCTACAACTTGGTTCTGCCCAACGGCACAGTTATCTGTGTGACCGACTCTGCTCACCCCGACCTCTTCTTCGGCCTGAAGGGAGGATCTAACAGCTTTGTAAGTCTCTGTTTCAAACATCGCTACCGTTTGGCTGAACTTACCACATTCCGGGGGGTCATGACAGACTTCACGATGACTACATTCCCACAGTCTGAAGTATGGGTACGGACGGTCCACTCTACACTGTTTACCGACAGGACTTTGATTCCGTTTCAGGGTGGACAAGCCATGTACTCCACGGGGTTCAACCGAGTGCCGTTGCAAATTTCTCGGTGTACTCTCAGGACCCAAGAGCCGCAATTCTTACCTCGTACATTGGCTTTGTGGGGAAGCATCTTGTCTCCCAGATCATCTTTTATGACGGCCCGACCCCACCACCTTGTATCTTTGACAACTTTGCGAAGATTTCGTCCATCTCTCAAGATCTGGAGAGTCGCAGTTATCCCGACATGATCCTGGACCTTCCCATCAATGATACCGCTAACCTTCGGTACGCTCACTCCAGGGCTCGCCACTTCGTCAGTTGGCTGACATTCCCTAGTGGTTCCTGGCACGTGCTTGGCGTTACACACTTCCCGTCGATGTAATTTCCTTCTGGAGGACTGTTTGTTAAATCACTCTTGAGCAAGAGTCACATCGCTACGTGGTTCGTAACAAGAGTGTGAGCTTACACCCTGACTCAAATGAACGACAAAGCACGTTATTCATGTCGCCGACCATGATTACACTACCACTTTTGTCGCGTTCCTCGTTAAGGCAGCGACCGGAATACCCCTATTTCACCGAGAATATGGATCAGCTTCCGACGCAGGGGCAAATCATCTCGAGTGAGGTCACCAGCTTGTATCGATTCGAACGAGGGTGGGACAGTTGGGGTCTCAGGATCTCAGGTTTTGCTCCCCTGCCCTTGCCAAATTAGCTGGTGGCCGCCCATAGAATCTAGAGGGATCGAATGCGATCCGCCGTTGGGAGATTTTGACATCGTGAGTGGTGAGGGTTTCGTCTTGAAGGGGCGGGGGGTTGAATAACGTCCCCATCAAGAACTCGATTTCTCGGATGCCACAGAAAAAGACGGGGCCATTGAAGGACGGAAGAGGTTTTTGAGCACAACGACATTGCCATCCTCCCCATAGAAGGTGGTGAACGTGAAAGGAGTGTTCCTGGAATTAGAACTTGGCCCTAGAAATAGCAAACAATGAGATGGACTCAGGTGTACTCTCGGATATGTTTGAGACGTACCAGTGCCTGAATAGACCTGGACCCTGTCATCATTCTCGGCAACCCGGACCCTTCCCTAACATGCAGAGATGGCCCGACACACGCATCTTATCCGTCCACTATACTACAACTCTATCCGGCGTAAGATGAGGTTGTGCGAGGAGGGATTCGAAATGCCCCGCAGACAACTCCTGCATTCAAGCTCCACGAATCGTAAAGTATGCACGTGTGTGCACCATCACGCAGAGGTGTAAGCAGTCGTGGGAAGGTGCTCTCGCGTTTGCACCAGTATACGTAACTGGACGCTCATCTTACTCGTGGCTGTCCTAAGCGACGGGATAGAAGAAAGCTGATACCTCCGGCCGCCACGTCAGAATACCTTTTCTTCCTTCTGCGCTACCACTCTGGACTCCAGAACGACCATGTCCGCTTTGTTGAGACACGTCGACTTCTCGAAACCCTCATTGTACCGCTCGCTAGCATCGATCGTTTTCAATCCTACCGCTTGGAATATCGTCGCACGCAATGGTAAGTGTTCACCTCAGCTCTAGTCTCATCAGATTTGGGATGGAGGGTTTGATCTTCGCTTGTGGTCGTTTGATGATCAACCTCTCCCTCGATGACGACGACCCTGTTCCCTGGGCTTCGCTCATTCTGTTTTTGATCGCTACTCCAGAGTATAGAAACAAGACAATCACAAAAATTTTCGGTGGGAATTCGAGAATTGGCTGTTATTTCCTCGCTATCTCGATCTTTTTCGTTGGAATGCTCCGGGACAGCTTGTGCGGGATCTCCATTCCTCCAACGTCCCGCCTTTCACCTTCGCTCCACCAACCCACCCCTCACTAGATTTCACAAAGCCATTGCGGAACAGCCGCACGTCCAACTCCTCCCAGAACCCCTAAATGTCATCATCCCCGCCGTGCTCGTCGGGCTCGGTCAAATATTCGTTGTTACCTCCACCTGGCAACTCGGAATCACCGGCACTTTCCTCGGTGACTATTTTGGCATCCTTATGGACCACCGTGTGGAGGGATTTCCGTTCAACGTCCTCGAGAACCCGATGTATGTGGGGAGTACCATGACTTTCATCGGAGTTTCCTTGTGGTACGAGAGTCCTGCTGGGCTTCTGATATCCTTGCTCGTGTACGGCGCGTATGTGATTGCGCTGCGTTTCGAAGGGTGTGTCTCCCCGTTGTTCTCTTTCCCTGACGTGGCGTACTGGTTTGACCGAAAATTCTCCGAATAGACCCTTCACTGACATGATCTACTCGAATCGTGAGACCAAAAAGGATCTTTGAGCGGCTCGCCATAGGCGTCCTCATATAACATATAGCTTGATCACTGAATATATACTTGTGCCACCGTACGACCGATCATCGATCAATCGCCAGTCCGGCCGCATGGCGAGCCCAAAGAAGATAAGTACATTGCGAAAGCACGCTGGGAGTGAGAGAGAAATACCTTCCAATGGAAAAGTAACTTCTGGAGCTGAAGGGTCAAACGCGAATTAACCGCCTCTGAAAAACAAACAATGGTTCACGCAGGAGGGAGTCCATTCCTCCATTCCTCCTTTCCACCTCTACAACGCGCTCTACTTTTCGCATGAAGCCCCACGCGCAACCCTCAGCGTCCGTACAAAGTACCAGCTGAAATTCCCACACCCTGAATCTCACCTAGTGAGAAGCGGCGATCCTGACTACTCTCCAGGGTACATCCCCCAGAACGGAGTCCTGCTGACGTTTGGAACCAAAGTCATCAAGGTCACGGAACTGGTAGATGATAACGACGTCAAGGAGCAGAGAGGATATGACCGTGGAGAGTACGGTTTTGAAGAAAACAGAAGCCTCATTGCCTGTGGTGGCAATCGATTCAACGGTGGTCTCGAGTGTCCGGAGGGTCTTGTTTCGTGATAGATCAAAATACCAGCGTAGGGATTACTCATCCGCTGTGTATTGCTGCTCAGTTCAGTCCCTCCGGCTCTCGCGTTAAGGGCGACTCACGATATCTATCCGTCGGGTATAACCACAGTGTCTCCAGGGTCTCTGCGCACGCGCCCAGAAGGAGCCGCACACACTTCACCCTGAAGAGTTCCATGTATCGAAAGGAAAAGTGCAATCATATCTTCCACAAGTGCCTTCATCGTAAAATATCCGAGCGTTAACCGTCCTCGCAGCGGGGGTACCGAGAGGGGAACCAGGTCTGCATCGGCTCTGCTCTTCTGCTCTTCTGTGGAGGAGTAGCAAAGCTTGAGGTCTTGGAGATTTAGGAAGAGCCCAATGAAATACAATATCTGCCGGCAAGAACCTCTGGGATGCTTAAGGGCAGGGAATTGAAGAGTTGGTGCCACGAAGTGCGCCGAAGCACCGTTGGAGGGCTGGCATGAAGCTGGATACTTGGAGGCCATCTATCCCAAGCTCCCGGAGATTCGTAAGTGCGGAAAAGGAGCGCAGAGTGTGTTTGTCGAGGCGCTCAGGAGCGAACTCAGTGAGGCAGCCATGGCAACAGAACGTGTAGATATTGAATCGCTTGACTAGCGGAAGCAAACCAAGCTTTTATGATTCTTGGAATGGTTTGGGCCAGCCATGCTTCGTAGAGTACACCCACCTATCCTCTGTCACAAGAGCGTAGTGAAGAGGGGGTACAGCAGCGATATACCACGAATAACACGTCAGGGAGGACGCAAGGAGGGTGCATAGATTGTAAATGAGGTGGGAGATGATAATTTTCCACGAGTTCTCGCGGGAGCTTGGCGATTGGGGACGGATGTGTGATGGGTATATTCCATATCCCTCCGGAGAGGCACTGCTTGGTTTTGGCCTTGGTTCGGTACCGGATTTTGTTAGCGAATAATTCGATGGCTGTAACAGTGCTAATACGATGGGTGAGTGAGGCGGCGAGAAGTGACGTTGAGGATCACCTGTTAGCGAAGATGTGGGAGTCTTCATAAACGACATGGTGGACGCGGTCAGGGGTTGTGTAGTGATTATCGGCCTGCTCCAGGATTGATATTCCGCCCGAATCCCAGGCGCATGAGGGCCGCTTGGAAAAAAACAAAACAAAAAGAAAACCCGGTTCAGTGCGGGTGACGCATTCATGGACCATCCGTCCGTACCTTCCGACCGCAGGCCGAACAAATCGCATATACGTCTCCTGTGACCTACGCAAAATATGCTTTTCCGTCGTCACCGGCTCGGATCCCCGGGCTCAAAGTAATGAGAAAAACAAGGGATCGTTTGGGTTACAGAAGAAGGCCACCAATCGAGGCCCAGGACAAGTAACGGCTTCGGAGTCGCTGACTGGTCGAGAAGCAGGCGCAACGGCACAATGGAGGGTCGAACGCAAAGCGTCGGAATAAGAAGGTCTGCGGCGATGATGACGATCGTCCCGGACTGAGAATCGTCGAGGGCGAGTAAGTGAACGGGAGACAGGGACATATGTGGGAGGTGCTGTGTGAGCTGCTTTTTGGTGGAGTTCTGCAACTTGGGGTCCGCCATCCTCGTTTTTGTTTGTAAATTGTCGGGAAGAGGCGTTCGCCTATGATTGCCCGCCTGGTGGTCAGTTCGGGAGGGGGCATGAAAACGATGGAGGTGGTTGGGTACTTACGATTACACAGTGGTCGGCGATCTCGTTGTCGGAGAGGAACCATTCCTGGATGAGGCAGATGGGCACCATACAGGAATGTGAATGCCAGACGCTCTTACTTGTTCCCTATGACCCTATCATTTCCCTCCTCTCCCGCATTTACGCGCAGATGTGATAACACGTCTCAACTGTTAGTGCGCCATCAGCTTCAATGGTCTGTGTTCCTATCCATGCCGTCGCCCACCTCTGAGCAACATGTCTTCGCAACTGAGGTTCAGTCGAGGGGAGGGCGTGACGAGAGAGAGCGGAGTGTTTGTGTTTTGCCGTTTGAGCGGTCGTCCGGGGGCTGGAGAGCAATGGACCAATTCCGAGGCATCATCATCGACGACGCGATTCACACCTGGACCTCCATATGGGAGGTAACGCTGAAGATGCAGATGAGCAGTTGGAGACTCTGGCAGTTTTCTTTCTTCTGACTGAGGACATCGTGCACCATTGGCCTGGTTATCCCCCTTGGAATGATACCGTGAGTTGGACGGCAGTTACTGAGGGACGATTGACTTTTTACTAGTGTCGTACGCGGGGGCGTAGTTCCAATACGCCGCCGGTGACTCCATCCCGGCCAGCTACAGATTTCTGTGGAATCATTGAAAATTCCTCAAGACAAGTTGCTTTGCACCGCTGGACATCGTGGCTCGGCGATTGCGATGTAGGAGATGGAGGGGAAGGAATGCACCGACCCATGGTTGAAGATCGGGCGCCGGAACCATGTCGATGCGAACAGTCTCGCGCTTGTTTCGTTGCGACGAACGTCACGCATACAGGCCCCGGGAGGCACTTATCTGAGCGGGGATATCGAGGATGAATCTTGTGAAAAACGTACTCACCATCCCAACCCGTCACATACATAAGCCCTGCTGCTGGCCTAAAGCATTGCGATGGATCCCAATGACCGTACCCCCCGACGGGGTCAACGGCCATTTGGGCCACCGTCTAGTGCGCCAGTTCCATCGCTCTCGCTCACCAAATCCACGATCCGCAGACTATCCTACCTTCCAAGATGAATAAATCAGACTTCATGCGGGAACACGCCCATGGTATATATACACCGGCTAGGTGCTTTCCAGGAGCCACTGCTTTGTAGGAGACACGATACTTTTGAATACACGTATTTCGCAAAATACGACTCGACAGGAAGAAAAATAGTGAAGAAAGGTGCGTAGAATTCGGCCGCGGCGAAAAATAGGCCCCACAGAATTCCAGTGTCCGAGTCCGCACACTTGATATGGGTACTACAACGTCAAGAAGGATATAACGAACGACGACAACTCTAAATCCTATCAGACCGAAGATACCGTCGGGAATAGGTAGTATAAAGAAACAAACAAGAAAACGGAGAGGTTATTCGCTATTTGCTCCCGCCAGTGGCACTAGGACTGGAAATCCAAACGGACCAGGCTGGAGTGCCTGACGGAGGGGGAGGAGGCTGGGGCGATGATCCATTCCACCTGCTATACCAAATCTCCCATTCCTTGTCAGCAAGTTCGGGGATGGTGAGGGGCAGAAGCTTGGCGTATGGGCTAGAGACTTCACTGGAATTCGTGTAACTATAGCCGAAGAGAGCATAAACGTTCTTTACTACGATAGGTTTCAGCATTTAGGGGAACAGCACCGAACGGGAAGAGGACTTACGGAAGGGAATGCCGAGGACAACGTCACTTCCAGCACCATCTGGCTTGGCTCGGAACTGGAAGGAGAGAATAAGCAAAGCCATCAAGGATGGGGCGCGATCATGACTTACGAGCCCAACACAGGTGAGGTTGCCAGTGTGTGCGACAACGGTCAAGGGGCTGAGGTGATACTCCTTTCCAGCGATAGTAATAATGGTGGACAGGTTGGCGCAGTCGAAAGTCCACAAGCCAGTGAAGCTCGAGTAATTGGCATGTCCAAGGCCCCCGTACATCTTCTGGGTGATCGAGAACGGAACGTCAATGAAGCGAGAAGTCGAGTCAATGTAGGCGGAAGTATAGCCGTAGGGGGTGCCATCAATATTGGAGCTGAGGGATGCAGTTTCATTTCCCCACGAGATGGCGCTTATGAGAATGTAGTATGTATTACCGTCGTGGTAGCCATTGTGGTCCAACGGGGGGTAATCGTGGACCTTGGAGAGGTCAGAGAAGTTGCTGTTCTGGGGCTGCCTCTGATTTTGGGAGGGGAGGAGGTCCACATTGACGATATCGCCAATGCTCATGAGACCGCCGGGAACAAGTTCTTCACTTCCTCGGTCTTCCTCGTTAGGGTGGATGAGTAGGGTCCAAAAGGGGTCAACGTTTGGTGGTGATTCGGCGAAGACCTTGGTGATGAAAGTATCAGAAGAGTTGCCGAGTGCCTGAGTGATCTTGGAGGTGTTTGACCAGATCCCGAATCCAGCATAGGCATAACCTCCCTGAATCGCCAGAAACTCAGAGGCGCTAACGCTGTCGTGCGAGGTGTCGCAATAAACTGTGAAGGACGCGCTCGGCTTAACCCTCGACGCGGGTGTGTTGCACTGTCACTTACTAATATCCTGGTCAGACACTTCCCAACCAGCAGCAAACACGGGACCACCGTAGAGGGCGCCTGGATCTGATGAGCATGAGATTTTTCCCTGTCACGATGAAAGCTCACCCTCTTTCACTGTTTTGTTTCGGGAATCGAATCCAGCTATGTTTTCTGCCCGGCTAGAAGGCAGGATAATGTCACCGCTGAGAAGGGGTTGGTGGTGAACACGATTGTGGACGGCAATTACACGAGGGGCGGTCTGCTCACCTGGTTGTGCTCACCAATCCATAAACAGCCTGGAAGGACCCATTCGGAGGTCCAAACTCCATCATGACGTAGGGGAAGTTCAGTGTGGGGTCTACGAGCAGGATGTTGTGCTTGGTCTGACCACTATCGATGTGCTCGATATCATCGCATCCAGGGAACGTGAGGCCATTCGCGCCACCGATAGCGAGGGTGGTGAGGGTCAGAACGAGTGTCTGGAGGAAGTACATTGGGTAGAGGGGGGTGGTAAATTTTATTGTACCGGCCGTCTCGCTTCTAGAGTCGGCGTCGGTTGGATGGTAACTGGACTGGCCGTGTTGCCCAGCAAGAAGGTGTTTTTACCCTCGTTGGCATTTCAGATGATAGCCGTGTGCTGCCCATGAATTGTGAGGCGGCGGTCGGACGCTTAGACGTGATCGAGCGGTTTCGGCCAACAGAACGTTGAGCGTAGTCGGTTGTAGCCCGCAAGTAGGAAACCAGCAAAGAAAGGTAACCGAGTCCTGCTTACTCCAGTGGCCGGAGCTCATCTTAAATACGTGATTTGTACTCTATAATATCATTGAGTGATAGCTAAAGCGTAGCAGCGAAAAGTTCTTATTCGAGTCCGCGCGATCGGGGGGTTCGGGGATACAACGACCGGCTGGACAGAGTAGGATTGACGTTCAACGCTTGTGTTTTTTACAAAAAGAGGTCGCTCACCGCACCCGCAAGGCTGCCTTGTTTGACGTCTCCCTGGAATAATGCTCACGGTGCTGCATTCTCGAGCGTTTGGGTGGGCTCGAAATGTGTAAGTTGTTACCCTGCATCGCGCCGACTCCTAGAAGGTTTTTGTCATTCGTCCGCAGGAATCCTGGCGAAACGTGCGTTATCTGATCATTGATGAATTTTCCACGCCCTCGCGAAGCGGACAAGGTGCGTAGCCCCACAAAATTTTCCAATGGTTTAAGCGGTGCACGGTATCGTCGGAGCTCGGGAGGGCTGGGCCACCTATCTTGACCTGTGTTTCGCCTCCCAAATGATTGCCGAGGCCCCACGAAGCAGAGTTGGGATTGAACGAGTATTTATCGTAGCACGACACGTGGAGGGTGTCTTCTGGGAACACTACGCTCCCCACGAACGTGGGTTGTGCGTCTTGTTCAATCGACGTTGGTAAAGTACTGACGAGGACAAGTTGGGCGATCGAAGTTCGAGACCGGGATATACACTTCGTCCAGATCATCCGAGTGGGCACATGACAACGACAAAGAGCCGGGACCGAACTTGATCATCGATAACCCTCCTGCGGGGTAAACGATTACCCAAGGGACCCTGTTCCTCGAACGTGCGATGCTCCTCAGCAATACCCTGTAATATGATCGCGGTCGGCAATGCGTACATCCAAAACATCCAAAACATTTCATAAGAAACCGACCTTGACCCGTCCTCCCCACAGTTGGGATTCAGTACGTTAGGCGTGACCCTCTCGAGCGGAGAACCGTGTCTAAGCAAGCTGCACATGCTTGGGTTTATGGGGAGGCCGGCGCATACTCGAACTACGATGAGGTTGTGGGAAACACGAACGGCGCGACCCGGCCGCCTTTGTTGACCCCGTATGCGTGATGGCTGACTGTCTTTAAGGACGGCCGGTCTGGGACACTGGCCGCGGTGTGGTAGCTCGTTCTTTCTGTGACAATTACCGTACATTGATAGATTAGGGAAACGCTAATCGTATATTCTTCAACTACACAAGTCTGGGGGCCAGCCCACTGAATCATCATGTAGGCGGTACGGGGGGTTCAACAAATGCTATGAGGTCAGGAGATGGTTGGATGGATATTCCACGAAGTGTCTCCTCTGCGTTGTCCCAGAGGTCCCACTGTCCCCAAACCCCGACCGCAATCGAGATGATCATCCAACATGATTGTTCAGAGATCGGAGCCGTTCTCGTCTCGGCAAAACACAACTTTTCGTATTCCTCAGGTCCACCCAGAGAGACACGTTTCTGTATGAGGGAGCCAAGGAGAGATATGCAAGCGCGCACAAAGTTTCGCAAAAGATTCATGTCATCCGGTGAAACGAAGTCGCTGATCCGGGTAAGGAGGGAGAACATCCATCTTGCGTGGGTCTCTGTTAGTTTCGATTGTTCTAGATCGATCTCAATCCAGTAAATGAAGTATTTGAGGAGATGGAAGGCGGTTTTCTGCACGAAAACGGTCAACTCCAGCCCTTCAACTGTCAAGAAGGAAGGAGATGTGGTACCTCGTCAATCAGGCGTAACATCGTCGGGGTTGGTTCTCTCTGAGCCCGTGATACGGCTTCCGGGGGCTGGTCGGATGGCGAAGGCGTACCATGTGGCGTAGGAAGGAACGCTTCTACTTCTGCACCTTCAAATCCATCCTGTTGATCTTCGTCCGCAAAACCTCGCATCCCCCTGCCGAACTTCTTTCTCTCCTTGTCAACTTTGGGTTTCTTTGGAGGGTTCCATTCCGACTCGGGCGCCCCACCAATAAACGCCCACCATCCGGTGCGGTTCCTCATTTCCGGAATCACGTTCGACG
Source organism: Thelephora aurantiotincta (assembly GCA_003316405.1). Lineage (NCBI taxonomy): Eukaryota > Fungi > Basidiomycota > Agaricomycetes > Thelephorales > Thelephoraceae > Thelephora > Thelephora aurantiotincta. The sequence continues at coordinate 18,969 of QFEV01000383.1, forward strand.
GAATGGGAGCTTGAACGTTGATCGTGGGCTGGTCCATATTCTAACGTGTTGTGAATCGGAGGGCTTTTGGGAGAGATGCAGTTGGACACACACCATTTTAAGGTTTTTGAATCTACCCTCTACGACTCTCCGCCACTCCTCAGACGGAATCGCGGGTGTCCTCGAGGTACGGCTTTCAGATGAGCTTGATTCAACGTCTACTAACACTTCTGGGATTGCATACGGATTGTCAACCCTTGTGGTACGGGGAAGCAAACTCGCGTCGCGCCTACAAGGGACAATCAACTCAGTACCAGGAGTTTGCGTCGACAGAAGCCCACATGACCCGCACACACCTTACAGTGAAGAGATATTGGGCACCATCCTCTGGTACCCCGTTAAAATCAAACGGCAGGTCCGCGACAGGAAGAACCTGTCTTCCTATTAGATGCTCGTTCTCATCTTCCGAACTTTCGTACTCGTCGCGTTTCCGTTTGCCAACAGCGGACATGATTAGTGGAAGGTGGAAGAACCGGAGAATGCCGATGGCCTTCGGCGTCCGTTCCGTTCGATCCAACCGCGCTAAGCTAACGAATGTAAGGTGACCTTGAGGATAGGGTGGGAGAGGCCCAAAGCTTTCCACACAGGGATTCAAGATGGACACCCGCCCGGGAGCATAGTTATCTCAGTATTGATGAATATAGATCAGAATACAGGTGGGGACATATTCGCGTCCAGTTCTCTCATCCCTCACACTACTTCATGCCCTAAAATTTAAAGGCTACATCAATCTACTGCCTGAGAGTGAGACACTGCTTCGACACATGGCCACTAGAAACCATCCCGAAGGCTTGCAAACCATCCCTGTGATGATCTCTTCCCAGATTTGTGCCCAGGTTTTCGTATCCCAGGAAAGGGCTTGCTAGACTTGCCGCGCCAACTG
>QFEV01000395.1:0-20701 GCA_003316405.1 Thelephora aurantiotincta
CTTCATGTAGTGTCTAGTGTGCTTGCTATGTTGCTACCAACTGGGTGTTGTAATTGAATTCTCGTGCTCACGTTCCCCAACGAGTCTCTTGCTACGCTTCACTAAATCTGCAGCCTTAATTGCTCACAAGCAATGGGGCCGGCGAGCGGCAGAACCCGGGACTGCTAAGTACTGAAAAACTTGCGACCATCCTGTACCTCCACACCCGTTACTGGCCGACTGCCCATAAAATTAGAACCGTGTAAACACACACTCGAGGGCTTTTGGGGAGGGTGCAGAGATCCCAATGTTTTGCCGGGTCATGACTCGGCAGGTGACGCCTTCTGCGACTCGCTCGATCGCCGCGCTGCCTTGTCCTCATCCACACCTCCCATTGTCCCATCCTCAGTACCTTAGTCTCGCGTATTCCACTTGTTGCTGGTCTCTTCTCTCATTCCATTTCGTACTCCCCCGCCCACCTTGTAATATTTGTATTATCTAGTCTACCAGTATAGGGATCATTTGAATGGAACACAAATTGTAGACGCAGGGCCCCCCATAGCGGCTCCTTTTCCCGAGCACCTGCTCAGTTCAACCCAACCTTTAACATCAGGCTATATTCAGAGTCAGCGGCTGGGACTCGAATCGACGTTGGAACTCGACAATACCCTTCACAATACACGATCGTGAGTGTGTTTCACGTGACTGCATGGTTTTTCTCGTTTTTTGCAGGACGGAGGTAAATGAAAAAACGACAGGACCCGGTATACTACAGTCCTGGGAATTCCTCTACCCCACGTGTAAAGGAGTGGTGGGGTACCGAAATTTGGGACAAGGGACAAACAACTTAGAAAGAGTTTGCGGCGCGTGGACGATCGCAAAAAAACAACGTACGAGATATGCGCTTCCGAAGTGGGTGTAGAGATAGATGTGATAGCGCGCACAAGGCGAGGTTCAGATGGAGGAACAAACGACACAAATGAATGAAGGGGACAGAAAGACCCAAAGAGAGAAAAGTGACGGCAGCAACGACAAGACACAGTAGGCAGCAGAACAAGAGGATATGGGTAGAAAGATGGATTAGAAAGAGCAGATTCTCCTGGACTTGGGATGGAAAGTCAATAGGTGTGGGAAGTAGAGCAATTCTGAAGGACTCACAGACGCATCGCGGATCATATGTTCCTCTCGATCTGTTGAAGGAGCTGTATGAAGTTCTCCAGGTCCACCGTAGCCCCGAGCTTCTCGTAAATTTCGATGCCACGCAACACCTCGGATTTCGCTTCTTCATACCTCCCTTGTCTATTCCACAATCTAGCCTGTAGCTCCGTCATGCGACCCAGACTGTACCCGTCATCGATGGCGTGCGATTTGGCGTGTTCGATGTGAAACTGAGCGTCATCAAACCCGCTCTCACCGAGGAACAGCTCTGCCAGGTTATAGTGAATAAACAACAGGGAATAGTGCCAGTCGAACCGGGTGGCGATGTCGAGGGCTGTCTCGTAGTGGGTAACGGCCTTCTCTCTCTTGTGGTTGCGTTGATATATGCTGCCAAGGAGACGGTGACACTCGCAGACCCAGTATTGTTTGCCTTGATTCAGGAAGAGATCGATCGCGCGGGAAGCTGCCTCTTCTGCCGCTTTGGACCGACCGGATTCGAACGACACGAAAGCGAGCCGGAAGAGAGACTCCGCTTGTCCCGATGCGTCACCAACCCGTTCGCAGATTTCCAACGCTTCTCTTGCCCGCTGTATCCCTTCGTCGTAGAGGTAGAGTCGTCGGTTCGCATTAGACAGCTCTCCCAATGTTTCAGCAACTTTAGCATCATTCCCCTCCTTTCTCCACAGCTCTAAGGCCCAACCAAGAAGATTCTTGTACTCCTGATAATTCCCAACTGAGACGAATAACCGCGAGAGATTGAACAAGCATTTCGCCTTGCAAGGGTGGCTATCCGGGAGCCCTCGAATCTTTGATTCCAGTACCACAAGACGCGTTTTGTACCAATAAAGGTGGAGCATGAAAGAAGCGCAGGCATTCCATACGCCACTCGATTCCATGTCGGTCGTCGTGAAGACGTCAAGCAAATGTTCGACGTTCGTGTCCTCCATTATGATCCATCGCGCCTCTTTGTATCCTGGGTTGTCAGGATCTAGCTCGATTGACAGGCGGGTGAAGTAATGGTCTTTGGTTGCGCAGAGGAGTCCAGATGTCTCGGGGTCCTTGGGACGGAGATGGTCTCGGAGTGGCGCCAACATCGTGACGAACCCATCGCTCCGGTATGTTAGCGAGAGCGTGCAAAATTTGTCCAGGGTGCCTTTTCTGTTCAAGACCGTTGGAAACAACCAATCAAGGTTTTTCTCGTTGACGCCCCGAGGGAAGAAGGCGATCACTCCGAGAAGCTCCCGTGCCTTCGGCCCAAGTTCTTGGAAAGTCGGCGAAGCGAGCGAAACTTCGATTGTTGCGGCAAGACTCTTGTTGTGCGCCGTCTGTAACACACCCGTTCGCCATCCCTCTCACTCCTCAGTCAGTCGGGCTACATCCCACTGGTTGTGGTACGCAACGGTGGCGAGCAAGGTAATTGAAAGCGGATGAAAGTCGAGTCGTTCCAGAATGCCGTCGATGTGGTCGGTCCCCTCGCTGTGTTTGCGGATCCCATAAAAGGTGGCCCGCGCGGCCTCAATCGACAACGTTGGGACATCAAACCTCTCGCAGGTAGTGGGAACAATGGAAAGGCGAGAGGTGACGAGGAGGGAGATGTTGCTAAACCGACTCAGCTCCTCCACCATCGCATAGATGTCTCCACCCTCGGTTCCCTGTGGATCGAGTATGGATTCGGCATTGTCGAGGACTATCATCATCTCTTTCGAGGATAGGAATGGGCGGAGGGGGGCCAGATCCGCGGGATTCTCGATCCCTGCACCGACAACACCCGAGAGCCGACTGAGGAAAGGAGCGAGAGAGGCAGAGAATTGATCGCATCGGATGAAGCGTCGGTTTTCACCAAACCGCTGCTTGACCTGATCGCTATGCAGCACGGCCAGGGCAATCGAGGTCTTGCCGATGCCGCCGGCTCCAATGAGGGCGATTGGAATGAGACTGCAAGTGAGATCGATGATCCTCTCGATCAAGTCGTCTCGACCGAAGAGGGCTCTCGGTGGCGGGGGTGGGGATTCTCCGGATGTGCTACGTGAAGATATAGGAGACTGGATCCGTTGATAAATGGTGGTCAGTGCTCATTCGACATGTACGAGTACCTGTAACTCTCACCAACTGATTTTTACCATCACCTCCTTCCTGGCTCTTCACGAGATTTGCAAAGTCTGTCCGAAGCTCGGAAAAGATGGTCTGAGTGGTGGATACAACTGCGTGTGTGTCTTTGACGTCGCGGTGAACGTCGGAGACGATGCCGCTAACAACGGTGCGGGTGTTCACAACCTCCTCATGTATGTTGATGGCAAGCTCGGTCTGGAGGCGTTTAGTGGTGGTCGTGCACAGACAACAAAGCTTACATTGAAGACGAGGAGGGCCCCATTGAGATCCGACCTCCACCCTCCAATCACCTCTTTGTCGTCCTTCGAGTGGAACACCCGAGAAAACACGCCTCGTTCACCCTTCTTGACGATATTCTGCCGGATCTCCATCACCGTCCTGCGGTCCCATCGAAAGCTTATCGTCAGCAAACCATTCCAAGCTGACCACGACCCGACTCGACCCACACCGTCAATTGATTTATCGCCTCACACACCGAGGTATTCAGTTCGTTAAGTTCTTTCCCGCCCAATCCCCGGCTGAGGGCCGCGCAGACGTTGGCGCAGGTCAACGCAAGGTCCACGTAATCTTCTTCGTTTGGCATAGTATCCTATCCGCACTTCAGCCCGCGATTCATCAACGGAAAGTAAAGGGAACCTCACCTTGACCATTGTGAGGATCTCCTTCACGATACCGAAAGGAGCCTTTGCCGGCGTGATACTCGAGACCTTCTCGACGACATCCAAGGCCGTAATTGCCGTGTCTAACGAGGAGATAGCGTGTTCTTGACGCTTCTGTCGTCTTGCTGTGGCGTACATGGGTCTGAGGTCTACGTGGTGCGAGAAAACGTTACAACAAGGAAGAACCCGAACCACGAGACGACGAGCGGCATCGATTGCAGCCATTCGAGGAAAAGGCCGTGCGACGTGATGAAGGGAACGTGTACACGGAACGGATCCCGGGGGCCCGTCGTCGAGGATCTCTCCGTTGATCTACTCCTTCGGAGCCATGGGATGAGAAAGGTGACGGGTGTTTCAGTCGACGAAGATTCAAATATTCACGCACGAAGCAGGGCCCCTTCTCTGCGATCAACGTTTGCGACCTCCACATAGAAACGATCCACGGCATCTGTGAAGTATTCGCTTTCCGGTGCTACTACTTAACTTGACGAGACTGGCATGGCTCCAGCGGGTAAGATGCACAGACAAGAGGCGAGAACGAGGACGCGGAAGAAGCAAGAGAACACAGTTAACCTCAGGCAATACGTCTGCATCGTTCCCAACTGCGAGACGTGAGACTGATCGAAAAGAACTCCTTTTAAAGGTGTGGTCAACGATATTTTGCAGCTGGTGTTGGATATGCCGGAAGGCAATTGAGGTTCACATTTGGCAAGCGTATCAAGACGATGACGAAGAAGAGGTAAAGATGCTGGAGGCCAACGAGGTGGTGTAAGTCGTCCACCGTGGCTTTGCTCGTCCGTGTACTACTGCTTGGCAATTTATAAACTATTCATCACGCGTCACAATAGCATAATCTGTACAAGGGATAGGGCCGGCGAACGGCAGAACCCGGGACTGAATAACCTACGACCTCCATGCTCATTACCGGGTGGTTAACTGTCCACAAAATTAGAACCATGTGCATACACATCCATGACTGCCACCACTCTCTCGCTCCAACGTCGACCGAGATGGCATGAGAGAGAGGCCGGAAAATGATGGCGATGCCATTCGTTATACGCCCTTCGCGTTCTCAAACGACCCAAACTCACTCCCGGATCGAAATCAGATCGGATGAGCGGGACTTCACATGATCGTCAGGGCGCTTCACGTGACTGCGTAGTTTTTCTCGTTTTTTGCAGGGCGGAGGTAAATGAAAAAACTGTAAGACCCAGGACTTTCAGTCCCGGGAATTTGAAACGTTCCCAGCCCTGACGGATGCACCCTTGGCACGGGCGTCCTGTTTGACCTAGCGAAGGTATGTATTCCGGTTCGTGAAAGGTTCGCTCGTTCGATCCGTGGAGAGGTGCGCATGCATCTCTTCCTGGCCGCGTCTCGAATGTGCTCTGCATCTTGTTCGATGAGGTGCTACGCCTCTTGGACACCCTCGATCTATTACGAGACGCAGTAAGTTGGTACATACTTGTAATTGTCCAACTTGAAGCAGGTGGGCGCGTTGTTAGTTTTTTTTGGGGGAAAAAGCCTTCAACGATGCCTACAATGGCGTTCACGTGCATCCAAGTGTGACCACCTTTTGGACAGAGTTCCAGGTAGTGATGGATGGTGGCCTCGCATGGGTGTCATGCCCGTCTTGAGACCGACGCATATGGTTAGGGTCCAGGGGTCGTCCGGGGGGGGGCGACTAATCCTCTCCTGACTCTTTTTCATAGCGACCACGCAAGAGTGGAGGCGTTGGATAAATGGGTCACCGGACTGTGGGTCCAGATGGGCGAACCCTGCCACACTCTTGTAGAATTGGTGTTGACGTTCTGGCCCCGTTGACTAGCTTCGGTGTGAACGACGCATAAGATCGGGACTCATATCTGGTTTTTGGCGAACCCCAGCCTTAGATTGCCTACCTTCAAGCACAGTGGATCAAGAAGACGCCACAGTTTCCATGAAATCTCCGTCGTTGCTTTAGCTCTTATGGTGGACTATGGGGCAAATCGACGGATCACGCTCCCCGGGGCCTTTCTAACAGCTGACGTCGTCTCGAAGGAAATACAGAACATGTCGGGGGAGTTGGCGGTGTACCCGAAAATGATTAGAAGGCGTATCCTTCAAGAGTTGTCACCCATGGCTACCGAGAACCTCGCCATGACGATCGTGAAGAAGGGTGGAGATCCGCGGATCGCTCGTGGAGGGGTCAGGGCACGCCACAGCTCGTTTTCGTTTCGGACTGGTCGGGAGGTATGCCTGGCTGGCGATTTGGACGTGTGATTCACAGCCCCTGCCTCACGAGGCCACACAGCAAGCCAAGGAACTTGGACTCGAACGACCTCGTCGAATGAGCCAAGGCTGATCCGAGGAGCTTCGTGGGGGTGGAAGGGTTTATCGAGCGTATGAAGCCGGCTTTGGTGACGAATGATGAGAGCTGTAGCGGAATTGAAGACGGTGTGAAGGCCGAATTGACGGTTTGAGAACCTTGTGGCGGGGCTCACACCTAATGCGGACGGCGAGAGTTTCCCCTGGACGCAAAATCAAACTTTTGGACTGCAAATGCTTCGACCGAGATGCTCTTCTCATTTCAGTACAGTGTTACATGCGTTAAAAGTTTGGTGAGAATTGGATTAGATGAACCCGCCTGGATTGAACACGTGTGAAAGGTGGGGGGTGAAAGTGAACACCGCCGCCACCACGCGTGTTTGGTACGTGGTGAAAAGGAAAACTTGGGGAGTGAGACGAGGCGAGGTAGAAAGGGTGATTTAATTGGATTTAGGTTTCTCGCCGTGCTTCTCCTCGAGCTTGGCCTAAGAATCAGGAGAAATATGTCAGCCCTCGCAGTGTGCTAACGGGGGTAGGTTGCGTACGAGTTCTTCCTGCTTGGCTTGGATCTGTTGGAGAGAAAGGAGTCAGGCCTGTGGCGAATACACCGAGGGGGTCTGAAGAACACGCACCTCCTTCCTCAGCTTCTCGAGCTGTTGGCGTTCGTGCCTGCGAGTATACTCGTCTGCGCAAGAAGTGTCAATAACCACCGCCGTAGAGATTTAAAAGCTCAAGATATCATACCCTCGTGTGCCTTTTCCTTCTTGCTGTGAAATAAAGGGTTAGGGACTCGGCCAAATAACAGAGCCCGCAAAGTTGAGAACTGACTGGAAACCCTGGGACTGAGCGACGGAACCTTCAGAATAGACGTTAGAGAGGCTGCGAGCGAGCATTGGCGTGGCGGCGGCGGAGAGACGACGAGCTGTGGAATTTCTGATAGCGATAGAGAGCATGTTTTCTTGCTGTCTGGGTTGAGTGGAGGGGATTGGAAGAGACTTGTCGCCTTTTATTTCGTCCGTCCGGTTCGAGCCGGGCCCGTCCCAGGCTCGTCCAGGTCATCGCTCTCTCTCCTCCCTCACCTTCAGTCTCTCCTCTTGCCCTCCCTCATGTCTTTCGTCGCCAGGCAAGCCTCCTCTCTCGTGCGTATTCAAATAGTCTCCCTGTTTTTTTCTGACTCTCGTGTTCACCCCTTTAGACACGCGTTGCCTCCAGGCCCGCCAGGTTCCTATCATCCTCCTCCGTCCTCCGAAAGGGTCCGTTTCTTCTCTAGAACTCATCCAGGCGCGATTACTTATACTCGGCTCTCCGGACCGTGCAGACTTCGTTCAGGACCTGTACCTCAAGGAACTCAAAACTTACAAGCCAGTGCCAAAGGTACCGTGTTCTCTCCCGTCCTTCAACTTCAAAAATTCATTCTTGAATCCTGTCCTCTTAGGCCGCCAATGACCACGTCGGTTCCGTAAAAGAGTTCTCTGCTCCCGCTCTACCCCAGGTCCCCGTCCTTCCCGCCGACCTTGCTTCGGAACTTGCTCAGTACGACACGACGGAACCGGTTTCCATTCCTCCCCCCACCACCGCTGATGCACGTGCAACCGAGGCCGATGCGTTCCTGTCGTTCCTCGAAGCTGATGTTTCAAAGGCTGAGGTTCACCATTAGACCACCTGAGCGGACCTCGGGCTCTGCTTTTCTTGGTGGTATGCTATTGTGTAATAATCTCGCAGGTTGACAAACAAATAGAAACTGGCATTCTGCGACCTCTTCATTCGCTATTGGATCCATCCTTCCAGAAGTCTTCGAGATGTCCGTTTTTGTTCCGAAGGTGCTTCACCTTTGCAAGGGAACCTGAGGGTGGGGGCCATGAACCATTCGTCGCTGACATTCACACGGGGTCGCGCGGATGACCAGCGTCACTCTTGCCATCCATTCGTAACTGACTCTGTTGCCCCGCACCCACGGACCGATGCCAAAGGTTTCTTCGGATATACCCCTTTGGGGGGTCACCCGAGGGTTTTGGACGTTGGAGGGTGAAGCTGTAGCTTCTCCTTCCACAAAATTGGGCGGGTCGGTGGGTGGATCGTATTCAAGTGAGAGGAGGGTTATCTGATACGTTCTTCCACGCTTGCTTGCGGTGCTGATGAACGGATTGGAAGGTGGTGGCTGTGGAAGCACACTTGGACAAGTGCATCGAATCTTGAGTCCCTCCACAACATCTGCACATCACTTGTATCCTCTCTGTTTTGTTCCTCATACAGGATGTCGACAGCGAAAGGAAGAAACCGACCACTAAGCCATACATAGACAGCCCGAGGATCCAAATGTTTGTCGGAAAAGGTTGATCCTCGCCTTCACGGTTCTAGCCGTAGTGGCGTCTGTTCTTCGGCTAGTCGGGCCCCCTCTGCCTCCGCATTTATATCCCCCCACGGGGGCCGCGGCTGCCAAACCCGACTTTTACAGGCCCACAGCGGGTCAAGTGGCGTGTTTGAGTCCACCGTCGAAGCGAAACGTTCGGATTTAAGTGTCCAGAACCCTAAATTGTGGTCATTCCCTCGCTCGTCGCCAAGACCACGATTGTGGTCGACCGGGCTGCATAGTAGTAAGTCCGCAAACTCAGTAGCCCCTCCCTGGGTGAATCCTTGATCGATGATTACCCACTCCCACGCCCACAGCCCACTCGGCAGTTGCGTGATAACTGCCCTCTCGAGCATTCTTGAGAACGAGGGGTGGTGGGTGATTCGTGCAAGGTGCCAAGTAACACCGCCCTCCCGTGTTTTACGTCAACATCTTGCCTTGAACGTGCAAAGCGAGATCTACTTTGTGAGTCTTTCCGTCGGCTTGCCCCTTTACATTGTTTGCCTCGAGGTTTCACGTGCGGCATCTCAGAGGTCACAACTCGGTGGACCCAACATTCTCTTTCTTGACGTGGCGTCGCGGGCGGGCGACCAAGATCGTTTCTGCAAGGTCACCCTTCTCCATTGGAATTTAATGTCCAGGGACGTTCCGCTTCCTACAATCAATCACGGTATCATCCTCCTTCCCAAACGACTGGTTGTGCTGATCATCCACCTAGGGGGTCGATCCAATTCACATCAATTTCATTCCGTGGAATCCTCTCAATACCCCGCTGGACGGCCTTTAAAGCCTGCCCCCTTTGATTTATCTCCCCATGCGAGTCTCTTGACCCTACGACCATCCGCTCCTCTTCTCAATGCGCACCCTCCCATGTTATTGTTCCGAGTTGCTTTGATCCTCTTCATGACCAACGATCAATCCGAATTCGCTCCTCCGGATCTCTTTGCGTCTATTGAAAGCCCCGACACGACGTTACAGCCCTATGTCGGAAATCCCATCCAAGGGAAAGATGCTGTCGATGAGACTAAATTGATTTGTGGGTTGCTGATGACCAGGCAGTCCCGTTGTCCAGGCGGGTGAGCCTTTTTCCCTTGTACGCGCGCGTTGGTGAATTACTGATGCTAACCATGGCTTTGGATGAAATCAGGCGTTGTCCGATCGGCGGAGCGTGCTGTGGAAAACGCGGTACGTGCCGACACGCGGCTGATTATCGTTCAGGGGAGGGCTAGTGTTTGGGAAATGATGTTACGGTACCGGTTGTTGCAACCGAAACGAGAACGGCTGTGAGGACGTCTCGTACCGTCCATTTGGAATGAACCGCTGTAAAAGTGGAGGATATGGTCAAGCTGGGTGAGTCTTCGTCCTTTCCCACCGTTCAAGACCACTCGGAAGTTTGTGTTGCCCACCTTGTGGTTGGCGGTTACTGCTGTACCATCATGAATGGTAGAAAGAGTTGTTGCCGAAACGAAAAGACTTGCACCAGCGGTGGCGGTAGGAGATGCGTTACTTCTGGATACGTTCCCTGTCCCGGAGAGAATTTCTGTTGTACGTGTCCCTATTTCCTATCCCCTCTCTGTCCACCTGGTTTCCCCTTCATCCCTCTAGCGGCTGGATACACGTGCTACCGCGATAGCGTCAACACCTCTCGGTGTAGGTCCTATTCAACTTACGATTACATCATCACTCGGACCTCCACACCACCCGTACCCCAACCCCGACTTCCATCGCGACGGTTACACGACCGAACAGTACGCCTGACAACGAAAACAGCGATGGTGGTAACAACGACGACTTTTGTGACGGCCTTCCGGATGACTCAAATTCCGATTCGAACAGTTCCGACCCGACCAGCTTGAGTTCGAGCTCTCGTCCAAGCCCGAGCGGGCGCGGGACTCCTACACTTGAGTTCGGTGGGGTAGCGGGTGAGAAAGGTGTTTCGGGTTTAGTTGGGTTTATTCCATTCCTCGTTTTTGTAGGTATGTTTGTGACAAAGACCCTCATGTGCTTACAATCGCCCTTGGTCTACATTCTTTTAGAAGCCTTCTATGATACTATCAATACCCCATGCACTTCCCACCCTCTTTTGTTGCGACAAGGAGAGTACTGCAAAAGAGTAAAAACTGTTTAAGTGCGTAGCATTGATTCGTCGAAATTTTCACGGATTTACACAATCATGCAGCTACAGTATATGTGGTAGCTGAACCACCTCTCCAGGGTTCCCTACTGGAGACACTCCAAATCCCTTCTCATGCAACGCAGACATCTTCCTAGGGAAGAGGTGCTTTTCCAAGTTTGCTATGAACATCAGGATTTCTTTGATTGTACATTGTGTAGGTGTTTACAGAATCTTTATGTAGCCAATTTCTGAGGAGGGGTTACATGGGCAAAATCCAGAATCAACACCTGTCCAGACTCATAACCTGCAACCAGATACTGGCCATCCCACTGTGATGCATGTGGCTTTGCATACCTTCCACTAAGCTGGAAAACCATCTCCCCAGTGACACTATCCTGAATCCCTGATGGGCCATCATCCTGGTTCATACCACCACCAATAAGATCCAACTGGGGCCCACTTGGAGGGGGGTTAGATGATGCAATAGGTAAACCTGACTCCCTGAAATTCCACCCCTGGATTGGTGAGCCCTTACAGTGAACCCAAGCTCTTGAACCATCCACAATAAGGGACCTCCACAATTTACCATCATACTTCAATTCCACCTCACCCACACCCTTTCCTGTCCATGTAAACCAGGCACGGACAGCAGCCCTATCCAAAAGAAAGATTTTGGATCCATCCCCTGATATCTTAAGGCCCTCAATGGTACCTTTTGTTGATGCCTCTATCTTCCTGGTATAGTGGTTATTAGTGTCCCAGACATGAATTTTTACCCCTTTCCACCAAGCAAAGATTGTCCTGCCCTCTACCAGTTGGGTATCCCTCTCTCTCCAGGTTCTGGCTCCATCACATGGGGTATCAAATGATGCAGAGCAAGCACCAGTAGAGATATCCCACTTCTTTACCACTCCCCCTAAATCACTTGAGATGGCAACCCTGTCCTTTGAGTGTAGACTGATGGAGATGATTTGGGCTGAGGTAGATGGTATGGGATTTGGATTGGTTAGAACTGGGTCTGTGGGTAGGGTGCTGATCTGCCAGAACTTGACTGACTTGTCATAGGATGCTGAGATGAGGGAGGAGGGAGAGGAAAATGAGAGGGAGTAGATGGAACCAGTGTGGCCAATAAGGGTCCTGACAAGGTGGGGGGTAGAGCTGGTGATGTCCCAAAGGTAGATGGCAGAATCAACAGCACCAGCCACAAATCTTCCATTAGGGGAGAAACAGAAGCATTGAACTCCACCAGCTAGAGGAATCTCAGCAACAACCACTCTAGAATCAGAGTTCTGAACTGTAGCAACATCTCCTTTGAATGAAACAAATTTAGTTCCATCTGGAGAGAAAGTAACCACAGAACCACTCTTCACTTCCCAGATTTTCTTCCCCTCAATATCCCACTGCTGAATGGTTCCATCATAGGATGCAAAGGTGAGAATTTGGGTAGTTGTGGGAGAGAAGTTGATATATGTGACCCAATCAGAATGCCCCTTGATGACATAAAAACACTTCCCTGTTCCAACATTCCACAAACGGATTGTTCTATCTCCAGATCCTGAGGCAATTATGGTGCTGTCCTTGGAAATGGAAATGGAAAGAACAAAGTCCTCATGACCAGGGAAGGTTGTAACAACTCCCCCAGTCTGGACATCCCAGAGTCTGACAGTCCTGTCATCACTTGCAGATACAAGCAGGGTCCCATCTACTGAGAAGGCAAGTGATCTCACCCTATCAGTGTGTCCAGAGAGAGTAGACACTTGGGTTCCTGTGATTGCATGGAGGATAACAATGGTGCCAGAACCCAAACCAACTGAGATGATATTTCCCCAGCATGCTAGGGCCAGTGGGTCTCCTTTGAGGGTGACTGTACGGGAACAGGTTCCCCAATCCAGGTAGCCTGTAACCAGTCTAGGGACCTGCAAATGCTCTGGGGGATAGGATTTGTGGAGCCAGGATGAGGGAGGAGAAAGTGGGAGGGCAGAATGGTAGATCTGAGAGGGAGAGTGGGAGATTGTGTCAAAATGTTCCAGAATGAGGTACTGGCTGTCATCTGCCCGCTCGCACATAAGGCCTGCCTGAACAGGGTATGAGTATAGGTTCTAGAAAACAATGGATCTACAACTCACTGAGGTATACCACTGCTTGATATCATGGATGGAATGGACACCAGTGTCAAGACTCCCCATGAGGGCGAGGACCTCAATCCAAGAAAGGAGGTGTGTTGTGAAGAACTTCTCAATTTCCCGCTGTGCCTTCTCAGCATCACTGCCGCTGTTGGGGGTCTTCGCAAGGTGTTTTGTCCAGAAGCGGCAGGCATATCCCAAGGCATCTCCAATGTGCTCCTTTTGACGAGCAGGAAGATCACTGACACCCCCGAGAACAGCATAGTTGTCTAGGTTGCAGATGTTCCTCTTCAGGCTCTTCTTCATCAGATTAAGGCATGAGAATAGAATTTCTGTGTGATAAACCGAGGGGTCGACGAAGAACCGTGTGTCTTGACATCGCATGGGATCTGTGAGGAAGTCGGGGAATGATTTGTGGAAAACACGGATTGAATCTTCTACACTTTCTGGGACAAGGAGGAGGGAATGGAGAGGTCTCAGGGCGACTGCGATATGTGTTTTGAAATTGGGAACGAGATCCGGAAGGCTCTTCATCGGGAGCGGGTCGGAAATCAACAACACCGTCCCGACCACGGACCTGAAGCGGCGATACACCTCGTTGTCCGGTTCCTGGTTATCTGGACCCATGTCACAGAACGCTTGCCTCAGGATCTCGGTGTAAAGAAGGTCGATACCGGACCTCCCTTCGTTGGTGGTGTTTTGCCGGAGTGAGACGAGGAGAGCGAGGCTCTCGGGAGGCTCGTGAGGATGGGATGCTACAAATTTGACAACTGTTGACGCATAGATGAACAGACCTTCTGCCTTCTCGCAGAGGGCGTCAATAGCCGAAGAGGGTGGCCAATCTTCCGTGACATTGCAGTGGCGCCACTGTTCGACAACGTCAACTAACCGTGATCTGAGGAACAGCTTGATGTCGAGATCAACTAAGGATCGGTCGACTTCGTGCAGCTTGAGTACTTCCGTGATGCCCTGAAAGGCCGGTAGACGAAATCCGTAACGGATCCACGGTTCAGGTCGTCCGGTGATGAAGAACTTGACAAAGGGTATCTGCTTGACGTGGTGGGAGAGAACAGAGAGGATGGCAGAGTCGGATCCTTCATCCTTGCACTCGTCGAGCGCATCGATAATGACTAAAGTCGAGATGGGGTTAGTTTTGAGCGGCCTGACAATAAGGTTCTCCATCTGCCACGAGGGGTCCTGGTATCTGACATCAGGATTTTCCCTCAGGACCCATAGCAACTCCTCTCGGAAAGGGGGATACTTGCAGGCGAGTTGGAAGGCGAGGGTCGGAAAGATTGCCCGAAGGTTGCTTCTGTTCTCGAAGTCCCGCGAACAGAAGAAGCTGGCACCGAGCCTGTCGTCGGCAAAGCTTATCTCAGCGAACGTCTGGGCGATGGTGGATTTTCCCGTCCCTGCGAGGCCGTTCAACCAGAAGAGGCGGTGACCTTTCTCATCCGTCAACCACTGCTCGAGCTGGAGGAGGATGTCCTTCCGCGTCCCTTTCAGGCACCCTTGTCTGTTCCCAGAATAGTGATCGGCGCCCGCGGTGTAGTGCATGGTGTTGAGAAGGAAGAAGTCCGATTTTTCCTATTTGCCAGTCACTACAAGTGGGAAGGCGGTCAGGGAGTAACACTCACAATCTTTAGGCAACCTTTCTGATAGCTGTCGTATCGGAACGCCGTCTGACGCGGACGTTAGTCGAGTTGGGAGTGTGTGCTCTCAAGACAAACCTGATACTCCATCATCGCGTCGCGAATGTCTTCAATCAAATCTTCCAGTCTATCCGCGTTCTTGACATCGCTGAGAGGCCCCGCGATCTTTGCTTGGTCTACCAACGGCTTGAGCTTTCGGAGAATGCTTTCGAGTTTCCTGGTGTCCCCGTCTGTCAGACTCGAATGTCAACCTTGGAGATCGTGAACTTGCCTTGCTAGTTCACCCCTCCTCGTTCCTTCGTTGTCGTCCTCGTGGGAAACGGGCGCGCAGAGCAAGGTATGCAGAGTTTCGACCCTAGGGGCCAACGACTCTATAGCTTGCTCGTCCGCCTTCGTTCGCTGAGTGAACTGTGAGCGTTGTTGACGGCATATGCGGGAGAATGACAGTACCTCACGGTTCTCCAAGATGAGGTAAAGACCCCCCGCGATAGATCTGAGTGGGGGAAAGGCATCCGCGGATTCTTCGACCCCACGGAGTAGTTTCCCACTTCGCTGGGGGGTGTGCTTTGGGGTTTTTTTGAAAATGCCTCGAATCGTGCCAGAAATGGAGCGTTCTGTGTTACGCAAGAAAGTGCGATAAGAGCGATTGTCTGGCAAAATAAAACCGTCTGCATACCTTTCGGTTTCTTGTCACGAGAACTGGGAGTTGGCGGAGCTGAGACGCTGCTCATAAGGTCTGGAGTCGATCCAGTGGGGTGTTGCACGGGTGGCTTGTTGGGTTCCCCTGGGTCCGGGGAGGATCCTACCTTGCTGCCGGTTTCACTTTGGATTCGATGGCGCATTTTTTGCGCGGAGAGGAGATTTCGCATATTTCCTTGGGTCAGAGTAGATGGTGGGATGATAGTGGATAGTTGGCCTCGTGGCCTTGATCAAATGACGAGCAAGCTTGGGCGAAGCGCCCCGGGGCGCTAGGGAGGCACATCGACCTCGTCAAATCTTCAACTAAATCGAGGCCGCCCCTCGCGAAATCTCTCCCGTCTGAGCCGACAGTCGCTCTCTGTTCGACTATCACTCAATTGCGCTAGAAACTGGGATGACCGCCGTGGAGTTGGAGGTTGGGATCTTGGAAACGTCCCATCAGATTCGGGGAACGTTTAAGACGCGTTACTCCGCCGCTAGGCCGGCGTTGTGGGAGGTATAAAAGTTCCAGAGGCGAGGAATCATGTCCAGCATCTAAGGTACTCGGTAATCAAGAGGACGAAATGTCCGCCGGTGGGTCCGGTAGTATGCACCCTCAATACGAAGGAGGTTGCGAAAGCTATAGACCTTGAGCTTGAACTAGCAGACTAACGAGATCAACCAAGGGTGGCCTGTGTGCATATCATACCAGAGTGTGTCATCAACGTACACCTTGTTCCCGCAACCCCCTGTCCTTCGAGCGACACACCGGGAACCTGGGAGATGCAAGCGATGTGTCTCGCCTATGGGAAAACCGTCTGCGTTAGGAGGAATAATTAGAGGCGGCACCATGTAAAGTGTCACAAGAGGGTATACCTTGGGAAAGGCGGAAATATCAGTTTGAAGAAGCGTTTGTGGAAGTCTGGATATCGTCTTGGTAGGTGTGAAAGTGGACTTTTGTGATAAAATGTGGTCTCGATTGAAGCCCGTTCTCCTGACTACCAATTCCCATACCATTTGTGCCTTACCATAACCACGAACATGAATGTGAGCGACCGTGGGAAGAGACCCAGGGCAGTACAACACCACCATCCGACGGCTGACAGTCTTCCCCCTCCAGCGTCCACTGGATTTCATCGACCGATACCAAGTACTAAAATACTAAGCCATGGTCTGCAAGAAATGCGAAAAGGCGGGCACAACCGTTCCTCACATCTCTCGAAAAAACCATCTGCTGACCAATCCTTGCATAAAACAACACAACAGAAACTCTCGAAAGTCGCCGCACCCGACCCGTTCACATCTTCCTCGAGCGCGATCAAAGAAGGTACCAGGAAGGTTGGCGGAGGGAACGCTCTGTTATCTCGACCAGGTTCTTCCAAGACAACGTTTGGGCCACCCTCAGCAGGAGGATCCAAAAACCGGTTCACGGTACGTCGTCGGACTTACAACATGCGGCGTGCGCCCTCCCCTCTTCTTGGCTGCGCACCCTTCATCTCGTCTGGGCTGATCTGACTCTTGCTCTTTCTTTCTTCGAATAGCCGTACGGATCGAAATGTAAAGACTGTAAACAAACGACAACACAGAACGGAGCGAAGTATTGCCATGGTACGTTCCCCGCCCAAAGCCCAAATTAGACCACTAGCCGTTGGCACGATTGTAACGGGAAGCTGACGCATTGTCTCCCTCCCAGGCTGCGCTTACAAGAAAGGACTGTGCTCCATCTGCGGAAAGCAGATCCTGGACACAACCGGTTACCAGATGTCAAGCAAATAACCCCTTTTCGCGTGTCTTGAACAAGTTTGAGGGTTACGCGCATACTTTCCGTGGCTGAGAAAATTCTCCAGCTTCTCAAGGCGATCCTTCGGGTTCGGAACCCTAGATTGGGTCGGGTGTAAATGGTGTTACGGCGGGATATTATTGTGCACGGGTCCCATATCAAAGCTCGCGGGGGTCATTGACAAACAGGACACGGCCTTTCTAATGGTATCACTACCTTTACGGTATGTCCTACAAGATTGTAGCGGGACTGTCACCACATCCAATCCCACGTTAAGCCTTGTACATCGCGTCGACGTAAGACGCAGCCAATTCTCCAACAAGGTTCGGTCCAACTGCACTCGACTGTCCCAAACCATACAATGCCACCATCGTACCGTCCTCGCCCGAACGAGAATATTTCACCTCCTCGACAGCATCCTTGAGGTCAGCGATGAACGTGTCAACAACTTGGACGGTGAGTGTCTACCACACGGTGAATATGAGTGAAACGGGGACAAAACTTGAAAAACGGAGAAGTAGAAGGCCTTACCGTAACGGCGATATGCACCGCTGCCGGGTTCTGCAGTGCGTTCAAATGCCAACCCTTCTTGCCCATTGTGTCGCCGACTTTCAAAACATTGATTCCAGTACCCTTCTTTGCCCCGAAAGCGACGACAGACACGGGAGGGTTACCAAGGATGTAGAGTTCCGGGATCTCGGTTTTGATACCGTGGATAATCTTTCGGGTGGCGATGATGATGTTCTTTGCCGATTGATGGTAACCGCTGCAGTCAGGGATTGGGGTCAGTAAGTCAGCTCGAAGCGAGGAGATACCGATATCACATACTTCTCGCCCATGTACTGCATGGCGGCCCAAGTTCCAGCGATCAATGCACCTGGTCTACATCAGAGGTCAGACGTGTCCAATTCGCCATTCTGAGGGGCTTACCGAGAGCCGGAGAGGCTGGGGCTTGCGTACACGCCACCTACACCAACACGGTGAGAAGGCCGCGGACAACGGGAACTACCACGACATGCCTGGCCACGTAGAGGTAACATAGTACTGGTGCCTCCTAAGTTCCGGCGTGCGATACATGACAACCGAGGTTCCCTTAGGAGCAAAGCCATACTAAAAGCAATCGTTAGTACCGCCAGCACTGCTTCGACGAACGGCGCGGCCTACCTTGTGGGTATCACAGCTGATACTTGTGACTGAAAAACCGCATCAGCTTGGGACACCCATGACGGAACAAGGGGCAACACTACAAACCTCCGTCAACCCTAAAGTCAAAATCGGGCATCGTGTACCCGTCCTAGATGGTTTTAAATTTCGATGAAACACCACATGGGAGTACCATGGAAGCGGCACGCACCGTTCCGGGAGGGAAAGACCGTTCGATGAAGGGCACAATGAAAGATCCCAAACAGCAGTCGACGTGAAGTCCAATGTTATGTTTCTTTGCGAGTTTCGCGAGACCCGTGATATCATCTACATTCCCATCGGGGAAATTTGGAGCAGACCCGACGAGCTAATGAAATCGCGGTCAATTCTCCCCTCCCTGCAAAAAAAAAAGTCTCGTGAGCTAAGGACCAACTCACCATGATCGTGTTTGGGTTTCTTTAGGGAACGAGTGAGTGAGAAAGAGCAAAATCATCGATCGCGAAGCGAGACTCACATGGCTCTCTTTACTTTGGCGAGATCTACCTGGCGTGTGATTGGGTTGACTGGGATTGTGTGGAGCTTGATCTTGAGATACGCCGCCCCCTTGTCAAATGCGGCGTGGGCGGACGCGGGGACGATCCTGAGGGAGATATGAGAAAAATCGCCGTATGTCCAGAGCATGGTCTAACATTTCAGGCTCTGTGACTCCCTTGGTCGCACGAGCCCAATCACGGTACGTCTTCACCGCCATGATGATACTCTCTGTACCACCGGAAGTCATCGTTCCCGCACCGGTAGGATTGTTGAACATCCTGTACGACTCCCAAGTCAGAACTCTAGCGCATTCAGCACGAGGAAAGTCACAGACCTCAGGCACATGGACACGACCTCGGCCTCCATCTTCCTAATGGTTGGAAATACATCCGGATGTAATGGGTTAGAGACGCAATAACGCTCGTAAGCAGCGACGATCAAGTTCGTCAGATCCTCTCCACCGTCTGCCCACGAATTCAATACCCGGAACGACGCAGGGTCGAGAGTAGGACCACTCACGATATACCGCACCACTAATCTTCCCGTCCTTCCAGTTGTGCAATTTTGCGCCACGGTCATCAAAGGTGTGGCAGTAACTGTCCATCCTGTCCATTTCTGCCAATATCCAATCCTTGGGTTGACCTGCTGCGGGGAGGGAAAGATAACGGACGACTTGCGGCCCGGACGGAACGAGTTTCTTCTCAATATCACTCCTGGCCTTGGCCATTTGAGGTTCAACTTTAGAAGCCATGGACGGCAGAGTTAATAACAACAGGAGGGTTCGCTATTTGAGCATTCGGATGTCAACATCTGTAGGACAACATCCACGACACTGACGGTAACGCACTTGGGAAAGCCAGCCCCATCCCTCCGCAAAAGTTTCGAGAGTTCCTCTTGCCCTGAGGTGCCTTAAAGTCTTGACTCCGTATTTGACGATGACATAGAAGAAAAGGACGGTTCTGGCCCGATCGCAGGTAGTGCTGAACCGCATCCTCAACAGTGCCAGAAGACCGATGAGACGCTGCATTGGCAAAGAGCCACAAACCGCGTCCATCTCGACCACGGGCAGGTTCGTTATAAAATGAGAGGAGGGCAGAGGGTGAAAATTCTGGTTAAGCCTGTGGCCCCATGATCCGGCGAGTATGGTAAAAATGCACGTGACTTCATCACATCAATGCCAGCAGCCCCGATCAGATCACCTTCCGCACGTGCGTCTCAGTTTACACCTTGCCCCAACTTCAACTGGCTATTGGCGACCCCGGGTATCACCCGTTAGGCTGCGGCCGTCGCCGAAGTCAGACCCTCACTCGCAAGCCCAACATCAGTCCCAGCTTACACAATGGAGTATGGCACAGAATGTTGCCTGCCCACCTTTGCTTACCATCTCATCTTGTGCACTTCCTTCTTCCCCCACTTCTCCCACCTTTCTCCCTCAAATCTGACTCTGGCTTCCCCATTGATTTGGCACCCCTACTGACAAAGGACCCCTCGCGTCTTACCATCATATGGTTCTCCGGAAAAGTTTGTAAGCGCAGCTTTGTCATCTGGGGAGAGTTCTACGCAACCCACTCAACGTTGAACGTTGGACCTCGCGTGCTCGTCGTGGGGTGAGAATGTTAGACTCGCGAAGAATGGAGAAGGACATGGGTGAGGTTCCAGGAGCTCCCCCCGGCGCTGCTTCCCCCTTTGCGTTGAAGTTGGATGTCATCCAGGGTGTCTGCGGTGGCCTGGTTGATCTTCTTGGTTATCAGAATGCCATCAGTCCCTTCTCTCTGGCCGGTAGTCCTCTCAGGACTGCCAACGGTAAATGCGTTGCTAGAAGAAGGCACTGCCGCACTCGGTCGCGCGAGGAAGTCGCATCAAAATCCCAAACTCGGAGTGGGCATCTCATTCACTCCACCATCGCCCCTCGACTTTGTCTGCCTCCTTGCATGCATCTACAGTGTAGCGGAGGGTACGACTCCACGGACACTGCACATCCCGGCTCTCGCTCGCATCTGCCCTAGAGTGCAAAACGAGATGCCGATTGCCGCTGTCAATAAAAATGCAGCATCAGTAAAACCTCCAAGCGTCCAATCGGGTGTCTCGGATGCCCACGCGTGCTAGCTCCCGGGAT
>QFEV01000398.1:0-12615 GCA_003316405.1 Thelephora aurantiotincta
GGGCCTCATGAAAGTGTTCCGCAAGGAGTACATTACACTCGCCTTCCTCATGGCTTTTAGGGTGAGCTTGCTCATTCACGTTCCAATGCCACCTCTCGATCATCTCGCGCAGACTGTCGTTGGATTCATGAACCCAGTTGCTATCAAATACCTTCTCACGTAGGTGGCAGGGCTGTGTCCCACACAGTTTCATTAACAGGTGGAAACTACTAGGTACCTTGGAAGTGGGGGGGAAGACGCATTCATTCGTCCGTGGGTGTGGATTGTACTCCTGTTTGTTGGGCCGTTCCTGAGCTCCATGATCTTCCAATGGTCTGTCCAATTAACTCCCAGTGTCATCATTGCTCATCGTGAGTTACTTGATAGGTACATTTTCATCACCGTGAGCATGTTTGACAGAGTCGAATGGATGGTAACTCTAATTTTCCTCAGACGAGACTACTCACGCAAGGCCAAGGGATGATCACCCAACTCGTGTTTGAGCACGCCTTGCGTATTCGTATGAAATCGGAACCTTCCGAATCCTCACCCTCTCTGAGCCAGCCCTCGACCAGTGCCCCAACTCCAGACACCGCCTCAGTCGCTGAGTCTGCTTCTGGCCATTCGCCCGACGGAACCGATGCGGTCGAAGGCACCTCCACGACCCTCGCTTCCGAAGCCACCCCACCGGACGCAGACAAGGCGAGTATCAAAGGAGGAGAGAAGAAACCTGTTGGAGAGAAGGGTGGAAATCTGGTTGGAAAGATCAATAACCTCGTCTCCACGGACTTGAACAATATCATCGACGGAAGGGATTTCCTCATGATCGCCGTCGCCTGCCCTATTCAGATCATCCTTTGTGTTGTATTCCTGTACGATATTCTGGGTTGGAGGTGCGTTGATTGCTCACGGGCTTCAAGCTTCGGGTCTGACACCATCTTTTCATTTCCCAGTGCTGTGGTTGGAATGGTAGTCATGGTTGCCCTTTTCCCCGTTCCGGGATACTTCGCTGCAAAACTACAGACAATTCAGAACGAAAAGATGAAGATGACTGATTCACGTGTGCAAGTTGTCACCGAGATCATGAACGTCATTCGTATGGTCAAGCTCTTTGGTTGGGAGAAGAAAATGGACGAGAAAATCGCCCAAAAGCGTGAGGAGGAATTGCGCCACCAGAAGAAGCGCCTCCTTCTCGAAATCCTGAATGGAATGGTGAAGTGAGTTGGATGCAGAAAACCTTTACCGTGATTCCGCTGACCTTCATTCGCAGCTTCACTATCCCCGTAATCACCATGATTGTCTCTTTCGCTTGCTACGTAAGCTGCTCCGCGCGCTCCACCAGAGAGATTCCTTATCTATCTCGCACAGACCATTGTCATGAAAGAACAGCTTACCGCTGCCAAGGTCTTTTCTGCGATGTCCGGTGCGATCAGTAACAAGTCATGAATTGAGATCAGGCTCTCATTTGTCTATGACAGTGTTTGACATGTTGCGTGACCAGATGTGGATGATCTTCGGCGGTATTCCAATGATGATCCAAGCCAAGGTCTCACTCGATCGTCTAAACAACTTCCTTCGTAACACAGAGCTCCTCGATGAGTTTGATCCAAACTCCAAGGGCACTACCATCGCTGACAACGTCAAAGCGAACAGCGACCTCATCGGCATTCGAAACGCTTCCTTCACTTGGACCAGCGAATCCAATGGAACCGTTACTCCTGGATCCTCTCGTCGTAAATTCACCCTCCGTGTCAGCGACGAAGTGGTTTTCAGGAAAGGAAAAATTAACTTGATCGTCGGTCCGACTGGGTGCGGAAAGACCTCCATGTTAATGGCGCTACTTGGGGAGCTTCATTATGTCCCTGCGGGACCGGATTCCTGGTGTAACCTGCCGAGGGCTGGCGGTGTCGCGTACGCTGCTCAGGAGTCTTGGGTCCAAAACGATACAATTAGGAACAACATCTTGTTTGGATCTCCTTGTGACGAGCAAAGGTACAAGAAGGTCATCTACCAGTGCGGTTTGAGCAGGGATCTGACCCTCTTTGATGCTGGCGACAAGACTGAGGTCGGCGAGAAGGGTTTGACGTTGAGTGGTGGACAGAAGGCGCGCGTCACGCTAGCCAGGGCAGTTTACTCTCAGGCGCAGATCCTAATTTTGGATGATGTATTGGCCGCATTGGACGTCCACACCGCCCGCTGGGTCGTTGACAAGTGCTTACAGGGGGACCTTGTCTACGGACGCACGGTGTTGTTGGTTGTGAGTATTTGCGCTAGTAGACGTCGAGCAGGACTGACGACTCGCTTTAGACTCATAACGTGGCTATGACGAGCCCTATTGCCGACTTCGTTGTGTCTCTCGGATCTGACGGTCGTATACTCAGCCAAGGAACGATGTCCAAGGCCCTCGCTACCAGCAAGTCCCTTACTAAGGAACTCAAGACTGAGGAGGAGGAATTACACAAAGCCGACGATACGATGGACGGAGGGGTACCAAAAGTTCCTGAAGGTAAATCAGGAAAGCTTATGGTTGCTGAAGAAGTCGCAGAAGGGCACGTCAGCTGGTTAGCCTGTGAGTCTTTCTCTCTTCCTCACCTCATGCAAAACACTGCTGACGAATCACAGTGAAACTATTCTTCATCGGAATGGGCGGCTCCTACCCGCTGTTCTTCTGGTTCACGGTCGTCATTAGTTTGGGACTGACGGAGGTCTCACTTGCTGTCCAAACATGGTACTTGGGTAAGCCTGTCCTTTGACCGCTTATCCCAGTTTTGACGGTGGCACAGGTTACTGGTCCGCTCAATACGACAACCACGATACTTCCGAGGTCTCGTCCATCAAATACCTCCTTGTGTACTGCATCCTGCTCACTGGCGCTTCCGCGCTGTACGCTATGGCGACTTCAATATTCACCTTCGGATCCTTGAGGGCCTCTAGGACCATTCATCGCAAACTGATCTCATCAATTCTTGGCACAACCCTTAGGTGGCTTGATTCGACTCCCACAGCTCGCGTCATTGCTCGGTGCACTCAGGACATGCAAGCAGGTCCGTTGTATTGGTTTCATCGGTACGGTATACATGCTAAGTTTGCCTCCAGTGGATGGTCCTATCTATCATAACCTGTCTGCCTTGCTTGAGATCAGCTTGTCAATGTTAATCAAGTTTGGTGCTGTCGTTATCTTCTCTCCGATCTTTACCCTTCCCGGTATCGTCGCTTTCTTCATCGGCGGGTGGGCTGGTCAGATGTATATCAAGGCCCAGCTATCAGTCAAACGCGAGATGAGTAATGCCCGTTCTCCTGTATTGTCTCATTTCGGCGCTGCAATTGCCGGTGTCGGTGAGTCGTCCCGAAGGCAATGTTTGGTGTTTTTGTGTTAATAATGCCACAGTGTCCATCCGCGCGTACTCCGCCCAGGACATGTTCAAAGGGGAGTCACTCGAGCGCATCGACAAATTCTCGCGACCCGCAAGGACCTTCTATAACTTGAATAGGTGGATTTCCATCCGTATTGACACGATTGGCGCCCTATTCTCGTCGGGCTTGGCCGCGTACCTCGTCTACGGAACTGGTGCTATTCATCGCCCCGGTCACGCCGCGGCCATCGGTTTCTCCTTGAACATGGCCGTTGGCTTCAGTAGCATGATTTTGTGGTGGGTCCGAGTTCTCAACGAGTTCGAGGTTAGCGGAAACAGGTGAGCGTTATACCCCGAGATTAGCGACTGTATTTCTGACCATCTCTAAAGTTTAGAACGCATCCAGGACTACGTTGATATAGAACAAGAAGCAAAGGCCACGCCTGAAGGTGTTCCCCCCGCTTACTGGCCAGCCAGTGGAGAGGTGATCGTGGAGGGTTTATCCGCCAAGTACAGCCCTGGTGGCCCAGAGGTCCTCCATAACCTTAACTTCCAAATTGCATCTGGAGAACGCATCGGTGTTGTTGGTCGTACCGGTAGTGGAAAGAGCTCCTTGACCCTGGCACTACTCAGGTGCATCCTCACGGAGGGTACCGTCTACTTCGACGGAATACCCACGAAAAATATCAACCTTGAGGACCTCAGAACGAACATCACCATCATCCCCCAAGTTCCCGAGTTGCTGTCTGATACTCTCCGAGGGAATCTGGACCCGTTCGGTCAATATGACGACGCTACCCTGAACGATGCCCTCCGTGCTGCTGGTTTGTTTTCCGTCCAGAGGGAAGATGACGAAGGAAGGATCACACTCGAGACTGACATCTCGAGCGGTGGTGGAAACTTGTCGATCGGTCAACGTCAAATCTTGGCGCTTGCTCGTGCGATCGTTCGTCGTAGCAAGCTTCTGATTCTGGATGAAGGTGGGGAGTATCACAAGTTGTCGGTTTTTTCACATTTGCTGAGGGAATTTGGCGCAGCAACCTCCGCCATCGACTATGAGACCGACACGATTATTCAATCCTCTCTCCGTCACGGTCTGGGGTCCGACGTGACGTTGTTCACGATCGCCCACAGACTTCAAACCATTGTACGGACGGGCCTACTTAACGGGTGACTTCCCTTGGCTAACGCATAAAATCTTTAGATGGATGCTGACAAGGTTATGGTCCTCGACGCTGGAAGAATCGACGAGTTCGGCAGGCCTAGTGAGCTCCTCAAGATTGAAGGTGGAAAATTCAAATCACTCGTCGACGAGAGCGGTGACAGAGACGCGTTGTACGGGATGGCCAAGTGAGCCCATGCGGTTATGTACGGCTTCAAGTACTATGTGGGTTTGGAATACGATCTATACCATGAGTCTCAATAGGTTTCTCGGCTTGGAGGTGTACCCAGACTCCTACCCAGCCGTCGGTGAACGAACAATTGATGAGATAGAGGGGTCTTTGCAGCGGATGGTAAATTTTCCCTTTTTTGGGCGTGAATGAGGTCTTGTCCGCTTACGCCAGCCTCTCATGAGGCGTAGCCAGCTTGCATTCACGGATATGAAAGGAAAGACCACTGGCCCGGCGCGCCTCATCGAGAGCTGTTGGGTAAGAGCCTAGGTATACCCAAGGTATCAGCCTCGCGTCGTTATTTAATCCACGTTTTGGGCGCGCGGCCCCATACCGTTGTTTCCGATGCGGCACACGCGCGCATCGCGAGCATTTCCAGAGTTAATCGTGCCACCCTGAAGAAAGCTCCGGTGGTGCCATCGGCGATGCGAGACACCGGATATCTATATACTCAATACACATAATCTACTCAGTTTCAGGATACCAAGATGTGGTTCTCTAGTAAAAAGACATATCGTCACTCCAGGAACAAACGCGGGGCGGTGCTAAAACACACAGGTTGAGGTCGTCGAAAGAAACAAATGTGGGTCTGTATGCTACATAGCTAGGGGAGAGGGGGGAGTGGGGGTCGTTAAGAGGTGGGAAAACTCATACGCGAGAAAATCTCATAAGCGATACAATCTACCTAGGCGGAGATGTCGATAGGTAGGCGAGGGAATCCGGGAGGGCAGACCACATGACGCTGGTCAGGCTCCTACGTCTTCCATGTTGTTTCTTGTCTGAGGGAGATCGCTTGACGGCATCCTCCGGATCGGAGATGACGCTCCAATCCTCGCTGGTTGCGCCAGCCGCCGAACCGTCAGACGATCCCGTGAGAGGTCGTTCCGAGCCCCGAGCCAGCGAAAGTCGCCGGATACCAGGTTGCAACTTTTCGACCTCTGCATCGTCGTCGGCACCCCTGTTATTGGGAGTGGGTCCCGCGCGTCGTTTGAGAGTCAATGAACGGGCGTATTCCATGTCGCGGTAGATAGATTCGATGGCGTTTCGGACACCGTTCTCCTATAAGCACTAGCGGATCAGCGTTACGCGTAAAACGAAGCACCCATGTCCCCTCACCATCCGCACTTGTTCACCGACGCGGGCAGCACGTTGAATCTGTTTCTGATCGACAGTGGCGGCCACCAGTGCGTCGGAAAGGTTCTGCACTGTCAATTTGCGAACGGCGGATCCAATTCCTAAGGCTTCCACCCGATCTGCCCAGAAGTGCTGATCGCCAAAGAAGGGTTTAATGATGGTTGGTATACCGGCTGGACAAAACCGTAAGAGTGCGTATCACACCCAGAATATGATGACTTACCTCGCACGCTAGCCCCTGTAGTACCTGCACCCCCATGGTGACACGCCGCGTCGATCCTCTTGAATAGCCAGTCGTGAGGAACAGACGAAATCGGGAAGATCTCCTTCGGCAATGGGACCTCGGGCTCGGCAACTTCTCCAGCACTCTTGACTTGCAGTCTGTCGGACCACCCCTTTGACAAGATCGCATACACACCACTCTGCAAAATGGCATCAACAACACACCGAGTCATGGTCTTCGGGTCGGAGACGACTATGGACCCGAAACCAATGTACACTATCTTCTTGTTTGCTGCCCGTGCGGTTTCGATGAACTTCAAAAGTCCCGGAGGTGGAGTCCATTTCTTGGCGCTGACATCTGCATCATCCAAGAACCAATAGCCTGGTGCACAACAAAAGGTCAGAACGTAACTGATTAGGCGAAACAGCGACGGACCCGTCACTCGAATCCACTCCGGCCAATCCAAAGGTGTTGGGACGAGGACGGAACTGAAATTGTACAGGAACGGAACCTTGTTTGGGTCCATCTTGTCTAGACTCGTACTTGATAGCCCCAGAACAGAACGCCGCCATTTGTTGACCTGGCCGGCGATACCTCTCCAGAAGACTTGGTCAAAGAGTACGTACGACTAAGACAGTGTGAACCCCAACCCAAGCAAATGACGTAAAGACCGATAGGATCCTTACGAGATAATTGTAATTCCCTCCCATCTATGGCGCACGGAAGATAACATTCAATGGGATTGGTTGACTACAGGGCTCGGAAGCACACACCTTGCGATCTGGAACACCAAAGGCGTGAGGGTAGGCCCTCGTTTTCGTCCAAGTCATCGTAAACGCGCGGAAATACGGAATTTCCAAGGCATCAGCGATGTGAATGCCTCCCATGGCACTTGGACTCTCGATCAGCAAGTCTGTGCCTTGGCACGCCTCCCAAGATGTCTTAAGCAGGTCGTCGATCCAGCTGCGGAACTATGCGAGCATATTGGATTGTACTCCAGAGGAGGGGCAGAAAGTCACGATAACTCACCTTGGTAATGCCTTCCTTCAGGAACGAAACCGTGAACATGCCATTCTCCACACAAATCCTCATCAGCTCTGCGGGGTCTCCGCCGACATAACCGAACTCGATCCCGTGCTACAGCATCACATCAGTCTACGAAATCGGTGTCTGAGTGGGCGATTCTCACCGATTCAATCCATTCCTTAAACTCTCCATGCGTGGCAATCCTTACTTTATGCCCATCCGCGATGAGTCCTTTAGCCAATGCAATATAAGGTTGCACATCTCCTCTGGACCCGATTGTCAGGCAGGTAATGTGCATCGGCTTAGAAGGCTTGAAAGTTAAGAAAGTCGAGTTCGTAGATTGGAACATGTGCGATGCCGCGCCATGTTCGTCCACGAGGCCCACTTCTTCTTCACTGGAATCGTCTGCCGGGGAACTTCGTGAATCGACATCCTCGAGGAAGAGCGCGTCAACCTTTGTTTGGGTTTGCTGGGTACTCTCCGAAGTGGGTCGCTTGCGAACGCGTTCAGCTTGGGTTTCGAGGAGCCTGACGAAGCTACACCGTCTCTCATCCGTCGGGAAGTCAAAGAACAGTTCTTCATAGCCACGAATTATGACAACTAATCCGTAACCATTGAAATAGAATGCCCTTGACTTCTCTGTAGACAGAACATCTCGGATCGGAAGGATCATCTACAATCATGTGTAAAGCCTCGTCCAAGGTTGAAAACGTGAGCACGCGCACCTTTGTCCGCAATGCCAAGGGGCCGCTCGACCTGAAACAGAAATAGTTTTCCGAGACGTATAGTCGTCCAGAGATCGGGAACAGCCTCAGCAGATGCCCAGGGAAGTCTACGCGGGTCCAGTGAACTTCCGAGAAAGGGGAGGTCATCAGGTATAACTTACGACCCAAAACCTTCTCATTCTCATCGAATGCGAATGCTTGCCTAAACTTATCTTGCACCTCCTGGTCGACTTGTCCGTCCGGTACGTCCAGTACGCTGAAGCCCAAATCCGGCATTAGTTTGCTTCCTGCGCTGGATAGCGCAGAGGTCAACGCATCCGCGATCCCTCCGGAACTCAGAGATGTCACGGGGTTCGGAGGATGTTCCGCAATCGCGGTCGGGTTCCCACTCTGCATCGACAGTGGTCTCCGTGATGAGATGCGGAGCCAGGACGGCCGACCCCATGACGAGAGATTGGATCCGGATGAGCTCGAGTCGATAGAGGTGGAAGGGGGATAAGTATGATCAGGGCTCGTCGTGGCAATCGGTGTCATTTGCTGTGAACAGTCCTTGGGAAAAAGGCAATCCCCAGAGTCCTTGATGGGTGGTAAAGCGGGAGCAAGACGTTCGGGAGAAGATGTGAACGGAATGAAGCTTGTCTTGCGCTTCGTTATATGCGTAAAGTCATCGCCTGTCTCTGGTTCTAAAGGGGGGGCGGGTGGCCTGCCAGGGGAGGTGGTTTCGGAGAATGGTCTCCAAAGCGAGGAAAGTTTGAATCCAGTAAGAGCAGGTCGGGGGGTTTCGTCTTGTGCTTGGGGTGGGGAAGGGAAGGCCGCGATTGTCTTTGCCCCGGTCGTGTCAATCACGGTGGCTTCTGGAAGGCTCTCTGAAGACGAGCGATATGTCCGAACCGCGTCTCGAATCTGCTCCAGAGCCACATCCAAGACTTGGAAATATGCAAAAAAGTACGAATCCATGGTCGAGAAGTTGTCGCTCTTATCCACAACCTTGACCTCGATCGTTTCACTAAAATCCAGGGCGGAGGATTTCTCGACATCCATCACAGCAGAATACGGGATCGCGATCTGTTAAGCTTAGTCATGAAGTAAACGTAACCTCAGAGTTGCGCACCTTGACTGAATCGCCCTGATTCTGAGCCTTGAAGACGACCTTACGAATCGCCTTTATCCACTCGTCCCGGTTTGCGGTCGAATCGGTGCTGAGTCTAACTGTCTTCTGACTCGTGCGTAACCTAAAACTCTTGGGGTCGGTGATTTCACACGAGATGGTATACCGAAGGTCAACCACTCCGTGTGGAAAATACGGATCCTGCATGCGGAGCGCGAAAATACTCAATACTCTTGCCAAGGTAGA
This sequence comes from Thelephora aurantiotincta, assembly GCA_003316405.1. NCBI lineage: Eukaryota > Fungi > Basidiomycota > Agaricomycetes > Thelephorales > Thelephoraceae > Thelephora > Thelephora aurantiotincta. Next base: position 9,186 of record QFEV01000398.1, read on the forward strand.
GGAATAAAGACACGTACGGACGACGAGGGGTACCAAGAAAGGACGTCATTCTTCAGGACGAACCAATGCCTAACCCATCGCCTCGTCCTGGCTGCCTTTTTGCTGATCCATCCAGATTTGAGGATTTGGTCCTGGAACGAGTTAGGGTTGAATTTGGAAAAAAATGGGGGCAGCGTACCTCTCTGGACGGCATATGGGCAAAGAAACAAAGGTAGGTATCTGTCAGGTATAGGTAGCCCTGGAGCACTTTGATGGTTTAGTCGGGTTTGGGCGGACGAGCGGAAGTACGTACACACTGATCGCAGCAGCCAGCACGGGATTTCTGAGTAAGACGCGATGAGTACAAGGTGGGGGGTGAACGGGGTGAAGGAGAGTACTGACCGGCGAGGACCTGGTGGATGCCTTCCAACTCAAAAATGTCGCGCAACTTGTCGGCAAGTTGTGCCCTCCGTTTGACGCGGATTGTTGCCATACTGCCGGTTGTACTAAACCGCCGATTGAGCCTCCGAGACGCTGGTATGGACGAGGTGGGTTTGAGTGGTGTGGGCAGGTTGGTCGGGATCGTTGGAGGGTCGAAATCATCCTCTTCCTCGGAAAGGATGGTAGGATAGTGTCTCTCTTCCTCCTCCGTATCAGACATGAAGATTTCTTGGGCCATCCTCCTCTTGTCCTTGCCCGCGCGTTCTCTTCGTTGGGAGCGAGCGACCGGTCGGTGGATAGCGTGGATTGAGGACGCCATGCGGTGATCTATAGACACATAACGGATTTCATTTGGTTAGCCAGGCCGGAGGAGGGAACCCGGGGGTGTACCGAATTTGTCATCGTCATCGTCTTCAGAAATGCGGGCGTCATTATCGTGACCCACGGGTTCCTCCTCATTCTCTGGGTCGTCTGTCCACGGGATTGCAGTAAGCGCTTGGATTAGAGTTTGTGTACCGAGGCGCATCTAAGCCGGGAGTCAGCTTTCCCCATGTGATTGGCAATACAATAGTACGCTCACAGATCCGTTGAGCGGGAATGAGTTCAGGGACGGACGGATAGCAGTGACAGGAGAGGAGGGGTTAACGAGGGGAGAATCATCCGTCGTATCGCGGTTCCGAGGCCAAGCCGGTGTCTCGATGGTGTCTGCGATCGCCTGGGTGTTAGGATAAGTAAGGGTAGGGTGAGTGGGGTCGCACCTGAAGGACCAGGATCCTTTGGTTTGTTACGACCAAGACTGAAAATCCTCTTGGAAGGGGACTTGTTGCCGAGCGAGCGACTCCTTCCGAGTCTGTCTACGGTCTTCTCCACAACGCGACGGAGACTGGAGGTGGAAGTCTCGGGGGACTTGTCGCCTTCGTCCTCGAGACCAAGGGCAGAAGGGGAGGTGTCTGGTATTTGTGCGGTGGCCTGGACGGGACTGATAGGGATTGACTGGCCCGTTGGATTACCGGCAGCTTGAGTGGACGGCGGGTGGAGGTCGGGCATCGTTCTCTACGGTGCGTGGCTGAGGGATGTCGATGAGGGCGACCAGATTGGGAAGGCGGTCTCGCGTGTCCCGAAATTAAATAAAAAAAGGCGGCCTCACCTCTCTCTCGTGTTTTTATAACAGAGGTCATTGCTCTTATAAAATCCCGTCTTGCACGCGAGGTGTTCCCGCCTTCTCTTTCTCACACGTTTTAACTCTACCCCTAATACCCGACCGCAAATACCTCTTCCAACCATGCGAGGCGAGCTCTGTATAGGCACCGCGTCTTTCCTCACGTATGCACAGAATTGTTCAACATCCGCGTCCCCGATCACTCACCCTCTCACGATGCAGGCTCGTCGCCGTTTTGCTCCTCATTTTCGTCCATGTACGCCCCCGCTATCCCCAGACCTGCTGGCCCGCCCCTTAAATATCGCAATTACAGATCGGGCAAATCAGCACGTCTTCTACACCCCGGTCGATCTCCATGGTAAACACAACTTCACCCTCATCCTGTCATCACTCACGCATACACCCAGGCTCAAGTGAACGTCTCGGGCTATGGGTTAGTCAGTGTCACGAATATGGTCTGTTCTCGTCTCATCCCACTCCCAGAGATGCCCTGCATGCTGCCTTCTCCGACCCGATCCTCGGACTCTACACAAATAATGCTTCTGCTCCACTCGACGTTCGCGCTGGTCTGCGACAACTCTACAGGTTTGGACTTTACTCCCATTGCGCCTATGTCAATAAAACCGCCGGATTGTGCACAAATACCACTGCCGCCTACAAATTCCAACCGTATGCGGTGATAACAAGCGACATGCTCTCAAATTATAGCGGTTATACGGATGCCATCATCCGCAATGCTACATTTTCCAACTCTTCATCGTTGGGGGCAAGTTCCCGTTCAGCGTATTACCTCTTATTGCTAGGTTCCATCCTGGCAACCGTATCCCTTGTCACGTTGGTCCAATCCTGTTGACCGATCATTGGCCCTGGCTCACTTGTCTTTGTGCCCAGCGGAGTGATCAAACATACCTGGGCCTTCTTCGTGTCCACTTCAGCCGCTGCAATAGCCAGCATATTCATTCTCGCTGGTTCGGCCCTTTGGACGACTATCATAAAGAAGGCTGGGGATATCAATACCTGGACAGTTCGACCTTCTCAAGTTTCTCTAGGCATAGAAGTGTCCACCGGAATTGGGTTATACCTCGCTTGGGCAGCGTTTGCTTGCTTAGCGACGAGCGTTATTCCGTACACGATCAGGTCCGCCCCGCTTCCCCTCTTCGGCTCCCACGATTCCTCGGCCCTAATCTGCTTCTTTGCGCAGCTGCTGCACGTTCCGAGGATGACGCCTCTCCGCCGGCAGTTTTACTTGGTGCAAGTCATGAATGGACGAGACGATTTTTATGCGACAAGATATTTACTTACGATACCGTTGTAATCGCACCTGCGTCGTAGACAGAAAGAGAATATGTTCCCTCACAATTTCCCTCAAGTGATGACACCCTTCAATCTGTCATCAAATTGTGTCTGCTTTCCTTCCCTCGCGCGGTCGCGGCTGCCCTTGTCCCCTCGTCCATCACCACGCTCCTTCCTTCGTGCTCCTCCCCGGATACCGTCTTTTCTTTCCTCCATCATGATCCATTTCAAAACCCTCCTCCTCTCAGCAGCAGCGCTTGCCACAGCTGTCCGTGCCCTCCCCCAAATTACCCGCAAGGGCCGCTACCTTTACAAGTGAGTGTCGTTATTCTCCCCCCACGTCGCGGCCAACAAAGTCCTTCTGACGGCAACGCCCCACCAGTTCCAATGGTTCGCGGTTCTACATAAAGGGTGTCGCTTACCAACCCCAAGGCACGTCTCCTCCTGATGGCCCCAGGGTACCGCTGACCCCGGTGTCCAGGCCAGGCTGCTAATGACCCGAACAATCCCTTCGTCGAGCCCTCAACGTACATAGACCCCTTAGCCGACTCCACCGGA
>QFEV01000401.1:1034-12084 GCA_003316405.1 Thelephora aurantiotincta
TAAAAGACCAGTGAGAACGCTTTGCGTTCCGGAACCGCCCGAAGCCCAGCAGCGCCAACGCCAGACTGGTGAATGCCTCCCCCCCTTCAACCACCCTCGGACTCTTTCTTTTTCTTCTTATTTTATTTTATCCATCTCGTCACACTCCCTTGTCCAACCCACCTGCACTTTCATTAAATTTCGATTTTTCTCCTTCTCGTATCTGGACGATCTCGCATAGTCAGCTGTGTGCTAGGTATTACTGCCGGCCTGTACTCATGTACTTCCACCGGGATAGAAATTGATTTAAAAAAAAACGGCGCCGTCCGTCCAATGGGATCCAATCGATGGCGCTCGTCGTCTCAGGGTTCGGAATCTGCCTTGTTGCCTGCCGGCCGCAACGTTTTCTCGTACCACATCGACTTCCAACCCATGGACGCCACCGCCAGACAACAGAAACGTCAAGAACGCATCTCTTCGTTGGATGGGGCAATCACGGCCCTAGACATCGCGGAGAAGGATTCCAGCATCGCTCCAGCCAAGGCCGCTTTCAATATCGTGAAGGAGATCCTCACGATGATCAAGGTCGGGTTCCCTTTACTTTGTGCCAACTGATCACGGGCTGAGACGGGGACAGGACACCATGATGAACGACGAAGACTACGTTGAACTCGGATTGACCTGCGCCCATGTCTGCACGGCTCTGGACCGGGGATTGAATGGGAAAATGCTGAGCGAACTGAACACGTCCGTGCGCGAGGCGATCAACCAATTGACAGTGTGAGTCAAACGAGTGATTCAGCTTTGCATGATCCACTGACGATGGGCTTTCGATGCGATCATAGGACCGTCCTGGAGATCCGCCAGGGTGTTATCAAGCGGGGTAAACGAAGCGCCTTCTCTCGACTTTTGCACTCCAAGGACGACAAAGGAAAGATCGCGAGCTGGAAGTCGGACCTCAACGGGGCCTTGCTTATCTTTAACGTGAGTTTTACTGTCTCTGTACAGCTGCTGCTAAGCGCCAAGGGACTGCTTCCAGGCTGAGCTTTCAATTAATATACACGTGGATGTCGTGCATACGCGGACCGTCGTATCCACCATTCACGACAATCTCGCCAACACTCACACCGTCGTCTCGGACGTTCATCAGGGTGTCTACGACACCCGTGCCATGGTTACTGATATCCACCGCAATTTGATGAAGGGTCAGGAGGGCGCTGATGGTAAAAATCAATCGGTGAGCGTGAATCATGCCCCTCCCTCACTCAACAAGTACTCACCATTCGCCAGACTCAATCCAGGTCAGCACCCTCGACTATCGATGAACCTGATCTCTTATATTTTCATATAGCCCATCCGGAGAGTCCCCACCCCCGCCACCGAGAGCCTTCTTCGGACGCGACGACCTGATCGAGAGGGTCATCAATCTCGCCCGCAATTTCACTCCGGTCGCCCTCATTGGGGCCGGCGGGATCGGGAAGACGTCGATTGCCCTCACCGTGCTCCACAACCATCGGATCAAGCAACGGTTCGGCGAGAACCGTCGATTCATCCGCTGCGATCAGTTCTCCGCCTCTCTCCCTCATTTCCTCAGTCGCCTTTCGAGCGCTATCGGTGCAGGTACCAAGAACCCTGATGATCTGACCTCCCTCCGTCCATTCCTATCCTCAAAGGAGATGCTAATAGTCTTCGATAATGCCGAATCCGTCCTCGACCCCCAGGGAACAGATAGTCGGGAGATCTATGCCGCAGTGGAGGAGTTGAGTCAATTCTCCAACATCTGCCTCATCATCACCTCCCGTCTTTCCGTTGTCCCTCCTCACTGCAAAGCTCTGAATGTCCCAACACTATCGATCGAGGCTGCACGCGGTACCTTCCACTCTATCTACGAGGGTGGCAAAGGGTCGGATCGTGTTGATAAGCTTCTAGAACAACTTGACTTCCACCCGCTCTCAATTACCTTGCTCGCCACAGTCGCGTATCACAACCAATGGGATGTCACCCGATTGGGTGAGGAGTGGGAGCGATGGCGGACGGGCCTGTTGGAGACGACGTATAACCAGAGTCTCGCTGCTGCAATTGAGCTTTCACTCGCTTCTCCGACATTCCGAGAACTTGGCTCCAACGCACGGGACCTTCTTGGAGTCGTCGCCTTCTTCCCTCGAGGTGTCAATGAGAAAAACCTGGATTGGTTGCTTCCGACGGTTTCAAACAGGACAAAGATCATCGACAAATTCTGCACCCTCTCTCTCACATACCGCGGTGACGGATTCGTGACGATGCTAGCACCACTCCGAGACCATCTCCGTCCCAGGGATCCTGAGGCATCTCCGCTCCTTCGCACAACCAAGGAACATTACTTCACCCGTCTGTCAGTCGATGTTGATCCTGACAAACCAGGATTCAAAGAAGCACGATGGATCACGTTGGAAGATGCGAATGTGGAGCACTTACTCGATGTGTTTACGACACTCGGTGTGGACTCGAGTGATGTGTGGGATGCCTGTGCTTCTTTCATGTTACACCTTCGTTGGCACAAACAGCGCCTCGTGGTGCTAGGACCGAAAATTCGGGAGCTCCCGGATAACCATCCTTCCAAGGCAAAATGCTTGTTTGATCTCTCACATTTGTTCAACAGGATTGGAAATTACCAGGAGAGCAAGAGACTTCTTGTTCATGCCTTGGGGTTATGGAGGAGGGAGAGGAATGACGTCAAAGTTGCTGAGGTGCTATGGTGGCTCTCCGATGCGAACCGGTCACTCGGCCTCTATGATGAAGGGATACAGCAAGCAAGGGAAGCGTTGGAAATCTGTGAACGGGTCGGGGATATATTGGGACAAGCACAGTCCCTGGATTTTCTCGCTTTCGCGTTTTTCCAATCTGGTCAGTTCAGCGCTGCAGAAGAAGCTATTTCCCGTGCGCTCGATCTCTTCCTGAGCCAAGGCAAACAATTCCGTGTCTGTCAATCTCACCGTCTCCTTGGCGAAATACATCAAGCCGACGGCGAGAGGGAGAAGGCCATTACCTATTTCCAAACAGCCCTTGGAACCGCCTCCCAGTTCGACTGGCGCGATCAACTCTATGGAATTCACGACGGCCTCGCATGGCTATTCCTTCAAGAGAGAAAACTTGATGATGCTCAGACCCACATTGAAGGTGCCAACTCCTATGCCATCGATAACGAACGTTATCTGGGTCGCGCGGCAGGATTGCAGGCCAGGTTGTGGAACATGCAACAGAGGTACGAGGACGCAAAATCGGAGGCATTGCGTGCCATGGACATTTTCGAGAAGCTCGGGGCTACAAGTGACGCGGAGCGCTGCAGAGAGCTCCTTCAGCAGATCGAGAGCAAGATGTAATTTGCGATGCATTTGTGAGTCCCTCTAAATGGCTCCACTTCTTACATCTATTGATTTCCTATCCAAAGTCCAGAGAAAGCAGGCTCTCCCTAACAGATGTAACTCACGCCCCGCCCCCTCGCTCTGTTCCTCGTTTTGTTCGTTGTTATCGTTGCCTTTTTCCCCGCGAGTCTTCCTGCCCCCCACGTGTCGTCCAATTGTGGGTCCTTCGTTCGCCCTTCATCTGCACCTTATCTTACGCAGACAATCGTAACCCTCGCCACACTTTTTTTTTTTTTGGAAGTGTACGTCTCGTATGTTATTTTGATGATCTATCGTCTGGCTTAGTGATGTTGAACCATGGTTGACACGGGCTCACTCACCCCAGAAATCCTGGTCAATTTCAACGCTCGAGTAATGCTGGTTCTACCATGATGCCGTGTGAAGTCGACTCTAACCTAACTATGCAGGGTCGATCTGTGGCATTGTGCCCTGTAGATGTTTATGAGGGACCGCCACACAGACCCCTCCCCCCCGCAATGCCGGGGAGTGAAATTCAGATGGTACTACTCCCGACCACGTTGGATCTAGATCTGTGAGAAAAAACGGTCTATCAATAAATTGCAAACAGCTGTCATTACAGTAACTCCTTTGGGTGGGTCCTCTTCCGGAAGGTCGGTCAAGCGCGGTTGGGGGTTTAGTGGAGTTAGTTCTGAAAGGATCAGAGACACGTACGATCAGCACATGATCCCCGTAGGAACGTGGAGTGGGGGAAATTGGGGCAAGAAACCAACCGGAAGAATCGCTTGCTGTTGTGAGATCCCAACCATCCTCGACCATCTCCACATCCTTGTCCATCGGTGGAGACGGCGGTTTCCAAGTCCCCGAAATCCCCTCCAAACACCCAAGTACAGCCTGAATGCTGGGCCGGCTTTCCCGTCGAGCTTCCCAACACAGAACCAGTATCCCCCATAAATTGTCCGTGAACCACACTCCCTCCGCCCTTTGTGGTCTTTCCGGGCGTTCACCCTCAATAACCTTCCGCATGACAATAGAATCCTTGAATGGCGTGAAGGGAGCTTTCCCACTCAGCGCTTCGTAAATGACCATCCCAAACGCATAGCAATCCGACTCCTTCGTCTGTCGACTGTCCTTGAAACCGAGCTGGTCGGGATCGAGGAGTTCCGGACTCATCCACCGTGTCGTGCCACCTTTCCCTGAGGAACTTGAGACCCTGGAGTTTGTGGGATCCGAGACGGTAGTGAGGAGACCGAAGTCTGCCAGCTGAGCGTGGTCACTATCATCGATCAGGATGTTGACCTTGGTGACAAAAGGGTGTCAGGTGGCGGGCAGTAACTAGCATGCGAGGTCGTACCCCCTTCAAATCCCCGTGTATCATCCCCTGATCATGCATGTAAATCAACCCCCGGGCGACGTCCTTGAGCTGCAAGGAGAATGTATCAGTGGGGAGTGAGGTCGATATCGTGAACGAGACCTCACGAGCTCGAGCCTGTTCACATCTCTGTGTGCCTCGACAAACTCGTTGATGTTCCCGTTCGCCATCCACTCCAATGCCATCGCGGATTGGTAGTTACTCATTGTCGCTCCCAACAATGACAGCACGTTCGGGTGGCGGGGAGCCTTCCATGTCACAACCTCCCTGCAGAACCTCTGCACAGCCGGGGTCAACGCATGCTTTGGCAAGGATAAAGGGGAACCCACATTTATGATCTTATTAAAATCACCCGTTAAGAAACCCTCGACACCTTGACTGCAACATGGGGACCTTGGTGTCCACCCTTCCACACATCTGCGTACCCGCCGCGATACAGGGGATGATCACCCGATCGATTGTTGGAGAGTGGGATTTGCAATGATCTCGGAAGGAAAGCTTGACGACCGCACACCTGGCAGAGAGTGCTCAAGCACTTCCTCCGGAGGCGTGGGGGGAATTCAAGGAGATCCAAGGCCTTATCTGCGGAAACAAAAGTGGGGGGAAGGTAGGTGTGTAAACCGCACGTTGGAAACGAAGGAGTGTGGGCCTCGTGTACTATACCGATGAACGTCTTAACACTCTCCCCATGGAGGCCCCAGATCATCTTGACCTCAACCTTGCTCGTTAGAACCGTCTCAATGAGGGGGATAGCTTCGTGCGGAAAGAAGGAACGATTGATCGAACGTTTGCAAGCCGGCGCGTCGAATCGTCTTCAAGGATGGATTAATCGGGATGTCGAGAAGGCTGTGAGTGGTAGCGGGTCATCATCATAAGCACGAGGGTTGTCGCGTGAGAGCAATGGTTGAAAGGGACGGTTAGCGCTTCATGCAACGCCAATGAGAACAAGGAAAAGACGCACTGCTCTCGCCCCGAGACCCATTCGGCGGTGTATTCATAGTGGCGTCCTTGGGAAACCGTGACCCGGGGGGACAAAGATCCAAAAACGGCGGGAGTGTTTGCTGTATCAAAGTGTCGATTCGGTGGACTTGTCTCGTAGCCGGAACATTTCCTGGAGAGAAGGGAAGATTGAGGACGACCGGCACCGGCACCAGCGGAGTGCGGAGGTAGAGAACGTTAGGCGCTGGTGAGGGCGGAACTCTATTTACATACTGCTAGTCGTAGTTATCCTGGTTGTCTAGGTCGATGTCCGACGCTAAAAACTTGGAGGGGCCGGAGGCTTGGACTGGTGTCTTCGCGTGGGGAATTCGCCGTCGATGCTCACTCGGTGTCCCACCATCAGCGGTCTTGCAGGAGCCCGGCCTGAGCGCCGGTAAACTCATCCCCTCGCCCAGTGCCTCTGCTGGTTCTCCAGGAGATCCTCGATAAAAATCGTCGACACAATCGCGGAGGGCCCGCGCGCCTCCACTTTCCAATCCGTCGCATATTCCTCCAGAATTGCAGTTTGGTCGCGAGATCATGAACCCGCAGAAGCCAGAAACACCTCTTCAACTCGATTGTCATCATACCAATTCTTGGTGCAGGGTCGACGCCAAAAACCCAGACTCGTTGAATCGTCACGTCCGGACACCGGAAATAAAGCAGAACGGCGAGTCTTCCACTCCCAAGTTTGAGCGAGGCCCAACGGAGACGGCATGCCCATATCTAAACTTCTCATGCCGGAGTTCGAAGTCTCAAGGTCGTTGTGGATGTTCACGTACTCCATAAACGTACCCGGGCCCCGCTGGGAAACCAAAAGGGAGCCTGCTAGTTTGGGGAGGCATTTCGGGGAACGCGGGAACTCGAGGCGCGTACACCGAAGGGCAGAAAGAAAGCAAAGAAGAGACAAAAAGCCTGCGGCTAACGAGAACCGTACGTTTGTCCAGTAAAGTGAAGGGTCCTCGTGTGTCGATGGTATCTGCGACGGTCTGTCAGTGAATAAAAAACAGGATTGGGGATAAGAAAAACGTTTCAGAGTCTCCGCCAAACACATACCAGCGTCGTCTCCGGGTCGTAGTTCTGGTAGCCATCCACTCGGAGGGTTGGAGGCCACAGAGTGATCGGCCGAACAGTCTCTTCGATAGGCCGTCCGTACGCTCTTGTGACTTCCCCTCTTGACTTCGTTCCCTCTCCTCATCTCGCCCGTGAAGCACCTCTTCCTTGGACCAATCCTCCAGACCTGCGACTTGTAATGTTCCTGCAGTCGTTTCTCCTTGTTTCAGCGAGAATCATCCAAGACAATCCGCCCAGTAGCCAACTATTGATCCTCTTTGACGACTGATTTCATCGCCCAGCCTCACGCCAAGGTCTCAAGTACTAGAATCGCCCGACGGTGAGAGGATGCTCGATGAAAGGATTCGTTCCGTGTACACGTCATTTACGGCCTTTTCCATGAATGGCGCCGCTGTCCGTCCAATGGGATCCAATCGATGGCGCCAGTTGTCTCAGGCTTCGGAATTTCCCTTGTCACTGGCTGGTTGCAACGTTTTCTCGTACCACATCGACTTTGGATTCATGTACGCCACCGCCAGACAACAGAAACACCATGAGCACATTGTTCCCTCGTTGGATGGGGCAATCACGGCCCTGGATATCGCGGAGAAGGATTCCAGCATCGCTCCGGCCAAGGCTGCCTTCGGCGTCGTTAAAGAGATCCTCACGATGATCAAGGTCGGATTCCCTTTACCTTATGTTGATTAACCACGGGCTGAGATGGGGACAGGACACCATGATGAACGATGAAGACTACGTTGACCTCGGATTGACCTGCGCCCATGTCTGCACGGCCCTGGACCGGGGATTGAACGGGAAACGGCTGGATGAGCTGAACACGTCCGTGCGTGAGGCGATCAAGCAATTGACAGTGTGAGTTGGACGGGTGATTTAGCTTAGTATGGTCCACTGACGATGGGCTTTCGATGCGATCACAGGACCGTCTTAGAGATTCGCCAGGGGATTATCAAGCAGGGTAAACGAGGGATGGTCTCCCGACTACTACATTCGAAGAACGGCAAAGAGAGAATCGCGGGTTGGAAGATGGACCTCAGTAGGGCTCTGCTTGTCTTTAATGTAAGTTTTGTTGCCTATAGATGACCATCGCTGAGCGTCTGCTTCCAGACCGAACTGGCAATCAACATACACGTGGATGTCGTAGATACCCTCACCGTCGTCACTGACGTCCATCACGAAGTCAAAGACGCCCGCACCGTTGTTTCCAACGTTCACCACGACGTCAAAGACACACGCACCATCGTATCCACCATTCACGATGATCTCACCAATACTCACACCGTAGTTTCGAACGTTCATCAAGGTGTCGCAGACACCCATGCCATCGTTACTGACATCCGCCGCAATTTGATGAAGGGTCAGGAGGGTGCTGATGGTAAAAATCAATCGGTGGGCATGAATCATACCCCATCCATCACTGAATAAGTACTGATCGTTACCCAGGCTCAAACCAGGTCAGCACCCTCGACTATCCATGGATCCCATCTCTTATATTTTCATATAGCGTACCCGGAGAATCTCCACCACCATCACCAAGAGCGTTCTTCGGACGTGACGGCTTGATCGAGAGGATAGTCGATCTCGCTCACGGCCTCACTCCGGTCGCCCTCATTGGGGCCGGCGGGATTGGGAAAACGTCGATTGCCCTAACCGTGCTCCACAGCAATCGGATCAAGCAACGGTTCGGCGAGAACCGTCGGTTTGTCCGCTGTGATCAGTTCTCGGCCTCTCTCCCTCATTTCCTCAGTCGCCTTTCGAGCGTTATCGGTGCAGGCACAAAGAACCCCGAGAATCTGGCCTCCCTCCGCCCATTCCTGTCCTCAAAGGAGCTCTTGATAATCCTCGATAACGCCGAATCTGTACTCGATCCGCAGGGAACCGATGGTGGGGACATCTATGCGGCAGTGGAGGAGCTCAGCGAATTCAGCAACGTTTGCCTACTCATCACCTCCCGCCTCTCCGTTGTTCCTCCTCACTGTAAAACATTCAATATCCCGACGCTATCGATCGAGGCTGCACGCGGTACCTTTCATGAGATCTACGAGGACGGCAAAGGGTCGGATGGTGTTGACAACATCCTGAAACAACTCGATTTCCATCCCCTCTCAATTACGCTACTCGCTACCGTTGCGTATCACAACCAGTGGGACATCATCCGATTGGGTGAGGAGTGGGAGCAATGGCGGACAGGTGTGCTGGAGACAATCCATAGCAAGAGTCTCGCCGCCGCGATCGAGCTTTCACTCGCTTCCCCGACATTCCGAGAACTTGGACCCAACGCACGAGACCTCCTTGGGGTCATCGCCTTCTTCCCTCGGGGTGTCAACGAGAGAAACCTGGACTGGTTGCTCCCGACGGTTTCGAACAGGACAAAGACCATTGACAAATTCTGCATGCTATCCCTGACATATCGGAGCGACGGGTTCATCACGATGCTTGCCCCACTTCGAGACCATCTCCGTCCAAAGGACCCGAAGTCGTCTCCACTCCTGTGCACGACTAAGGAGCATTACTTCACCCGATTGTCAATTGACCTTGATCCAGACAAACCAGGATATAAAGAAGCACGATGGATCATGTCGGAGGATGTGAATGTCGAGCACTTGCTTGATGTCTTCATGGCAATTGACGTGGACTCGGGTGATGTATGGGACGCCTGTGCTTCTTTCATGTTCCACCTCGGTTGGCACAAACCACGTCTCGTGGTGCTAGGACCAAAAATTTGGGAGCTTCCAGATAGCCATCTCTCTAAAGCAAAATGCTTGTCCAATTTCGCACGGCTACTTGGCACGCTCGGCAATGACCAGGAGAGCAAGAGACTTCTCAGTCACGCGTTAGGGTTGTGGAGAAAGCAGGGGGACGATCTCAAGGTTGCTGAGGTGTTACGGTGGCTCTCCGATGCGAACCGGTTCCTCTGCCTCTATGAGGAAGGAGTAGAACAAGCGAGGGAAGCTTTGGAAATCTGTGAACAGCTCGGTGACACGTCAGAACAAGCACGGTCCCTGAATGTCCTCGCTCACGTGTTGTTGGATTCCAGCGAGTACGGTGCCGCAGAAGAAGCAGCATCCCGTGCGCTCGACCTCTTCCTGAGCCAAGGCGAAAATTTTCGGGTCTGTCAATGTCACCGCCTCCTTGGAGAAATACATCGAGACGACGGCAAGACGGAGAAGGCTATTACTTGTTACCAGACAGCCCTTAACATCGCCTCCGAGTCCGACTGTGGCGATGAACTGTTTTGGATCTATCATGGCCTAGCATGGCTATTCCTTCAAGAGAGCAAATTGGATGACGCTCAGCCCTATGTCGAACGTGCAAACTCACATGGTACCGATAACGAATATTATTTGGGTCGCGCGATAGACCTGCAGGCCAGTTTGTGGAATATGCAAGAGAGGTATGGGGAGGCGAAATTGGAGATGTTGCGCGCCATCGACATTTTCGAGAAGTTTGGGGCTATCAGCGACCTGGAGCGCTGTAGGGAGCTCCTTCAGGAGATCGAGAGCAACATGTAATTTGTGATACATCTGTGAGTTCCTCGAAATTGCTCCACTTCTTCCACTTATTGACTTTCTGTCCCAAGCCCAAAACCGATTCTTTCCAATACATTCCCCTACAGGTAGCCCACGCCTTGCACCCTCGCTCCGTCCCCCGTTCTGTTTTTCGATATTTCGCTACTATCGCTTCTCCTTTTCCACTGGGGTTTTCCCGCCCCCTTTGTGTCATTCCTGTGGACCCCTCGTTCGTCCTTCTACATCTTGCCTCGTGCGTCCAATCACGCCCTCCTGCAACACCTTTTGTGGAAATGTATACCTTGTCCATCGTTTTGATAATCTATAGCCTGGCCATTGTTCCTGAACGTAGTAGCCCCCACCGACCCATATGCCCACTTCTAAACCTGGACTTGAGACCAGATCACGGCCCACGTGGAAAAAAACATACGTCCCTCCTCCAGCGTTTTGCTCGGCACTTTATCAATATCTTTCGTGGCTTGGCCCTGGTGGGCCGACGAAAAGAGAGGATGTGATGGAAGTCAATCCGGATCTCACCGACTCTTTGACGAGAAGAATTCTGTTGATTCTTCCGCGGATCTCACTGTGCTCCCGATAAATCGGACTGCTGGTTTACTCTCCAAATCTCCGCTGGAAGGACGCTCCACCGATCGCAACCAAAGCCACGCGTGGTAGACTCGTCAGCTTCTTGCTGTTATGACCACCCACCCACCTCACCTGTTTGGGCGGGGAGAGTATCCCACTCGGTCCTCTGGCCTTCCTGTATGCTGATCTACGTGACA
>QFEV01000406.1:6584-24711 GCA_003316405.1 Thelephora aurantiotincta
GGGGGGGGGGCACAACAAGAAAGGGTACAACCAACGAAGTGAACAACGAGATAGGGCGTACCGATAAACTAGTCTCCTTGTACTTCACGCTCATATCCGCCGCGGTGAGTTTCATGGCTTCGATGGCTTGGTCTAAGCTGACCCTGTAAACATTGTCGCTAGCCATGGCAAGCTGAGCAGCAGTGATTGCCTTCACGGCTCCCAGACTATTCCGCTCCTATGCAATACCAAATACCCTGAGAGTAAGTTGCACAAACAAAGGACCCATGACTCACGATACATGGTACTTGAACCAGTCCATCGATCGGATCACATGTGAGTCCAAGATTGTGTTCGATCCCGATCTCGGCAGCCTAGGTGAATTGGGATAGGTGTAAGGCCGAATCCCGAGCTCTGGGGCGAACCTACTTGGAGCACCGTTTCTGGAGAAGTTCCCATGCATGCCGCAAAACCAGCAGCAGCCATCGAGCAAGCGACTACCGGGCCGTTGTCAGATACGCGAAGACGTGAAGAAGCGTTAACCTCGCCTCCAACCTCAGCCTGACATCCACCTTCTGCAGCCGAGATCGTGCTTCCACGTTTGAATAACATCCCAACCGCCTGAATCAGGTACAGTTTTCAGACACAAAACAAACACGAAGGGATGACTTACGGCGGCAGTCAACAAGAAAGTCGTGATGGACTTCTGGGGGTCGTCACTAACGAACTAAACCAAAGTCACCATAAACTCATCAAGCGGTCCGAACACCACTCATACTTCGATTATGTACTTCAATACGCTGGGTATCACACCTGAGGAACGTAACGCAGGTCTTCAGCTTCAACGCGCACAAGCGAACCCCTCTCGTATCACTGACCGGAGGCACCATTGGTTGGACTTGTCACAATTCTACCACCGGCGGCATTCACTTCATTCACAGCGCTGTGCCGAAGTGTAAGAGGCAGGATACGAAACTCCGGGTTTGGCTTACATCGCATAACATGACAGGAAATCGACAGCGGGTATCATTGTCTTCCTCTGTGGTAGCAGACATAGCATCAGCCAATATGGGAGTACAAGAACTGCATCTCTCACCGGTGGAGCGGGCAATATCGGGTGGTCAAACTGTCCGACAACTCTTGCAGCCGGCCTTCTCACAGGGGATTCCCTCTTTATCGGAGCTTCGTTCGTTCCGGCACCGTTTCCTCCCAAATTATCGTCGTCGGATCCGTCCGGATAGTCGATTTCCCCACTTGCTCGCTCTGCTTGGCTAATTCGCTGATATCCTGAAGTGGGAGCAAGAACAGGATAAAAGCCTCTCATCAGCCTCTTGTATAGCATAGGGGCTCGGCGGCGTAGACCGAGCCTCCCCGGGAGGGTCTTCTCGGATGTCGAGACTCCTGCTCTGATGCATTCATCCATAACAGCCCAGATTCTGAGCAGCTGAAACGACGATTAATCGCATGTCAAAAATCCCAAGAACCCTGTACCTTGTCATGGATCTCTTCGTCGGTGTACCCAAAGGAGAGTTCGTTGTCGTACACAATTTGGGCGATTGTCATCTGTGGAATGATGGGCAAAGTTGGTCACAGTATCTGCGGACGCACCAACATTGTGTCTGCGAGACAAGGCCAATAGAGTATCTCCCGACTTGAACGGGTAGGGTGGATGCGTCGGATCAGTATCCTTCTCAACTTGACTGGCGTCCACCCCGCTGGTGGTCTTGGAGAGGCGGGCCGCGTGCACAGCTCGTTTGTCGACGCCTTTGTAAAATAGGTTTTCCCCGGCGGTCTTGGTCTTTTCGTTTACGACGAAGCCTCCGCCAACACTTTTCAGACACGGGCGTCAGAATTTTTTCGTATTTTACCTCCGCAAGGACACACCTGAAATATTCATTTGTTGCCAGCATATCACCCGCTTCATCGAACACGGAGAACCTCATACCGTTAGGGTGTGTACGTAACACCTCGTCATACCTCCAGATCATGTCCCGGTCGTGATCGTAATGAATGGTGTGATGTCCACCGAGCATGATGGATTTCGTGTCGAGCATCGCTTGGTAACGAGCGGGGATCGTACCTGCGTCTATCGTCTCGGGATCGGAACCTGGGCGTCATTGTTTAACCAATGTAGAACGACTATTCGAAGCCCACACGTACCTTCCAGACCGAGGAGGATGGCTTGAGGAGTATGGTGCCTGGCATTTTGTTCAGCGAGTTGTGAACGGGAAGTCCGGCTGGAGCTCACCCCTTTCCGGTTGCGGCCAACGAGCCATACCTGCGTTAGATGTCATTATCCCCTCGACATTATAGCTAGAATATGCAGGACACGAACAAGACTATCTTTACCGTCCCCACCTGGGACCGCAGAGTCTGAGTTGAGCCGTAAAGTTTATACCATGAAGTGACACGCACTTGTTCCAGGATCCCCAGCTCCTTTAAATCGTTGATGAATATGCTGCCAGCCCTCATTGGGCCGACAGTGTGTGAGCTGCTTGGACCAACTGAAATCCCGAGGCATCGCGTCTGGAAACCCGAATAAACGAAGTGACGGACGGGGATACGGACCTCCAATGCTGAACAAGTCGAAAGTCGATATGACGGCATGTTCTGGCCGACCCAGCGGATCCTCATCGACATCCGACTTGCCTTCGCCTTTGACGACATCCTCCTTCTCTCCTGGCTGGAGCGCAAGGTTCAACGCTGACCGACTCGGAGCAGTTTGAGAGAGACCTCGAGTCTGCTCAGGTCTTCCTCCGCAGACGCGAGTGCTGGTCCGGGCCCCACACGGGTGTCGTGCGGCCTGGCGGCCATGGACGTTACGGATGACAGTTCGGGAGTTGGAGGTCGCACGACGAGCGGCGGGAATCATCCTGTAGTCGGTGGTCGGGAAACAGGATAGGGGGCAGGGATGAAGCTGAACCGGAGGAACAAAAAATATCATTACTTATATTTTGCTCATGATATGTTCCGATTCGATGGCAACGAAGCAGTCGGCCCCGACGGCTATCCGACGGCGGTCACTGGCTAGATATGATCGACCTCAGCGGACGATAAGCTTAAGTATACTATGCGTCCTTGAAGCTGCGAGTACTGTCGACCCGACAGAGGGAGAAGTGTATGTGACTAGAACGAGGTATATGATACATTACTGAGGTAAGTCGAGCACTGCGCAAAGTCCCTCGACAAAACACAAACAGAGCGATATGCACCTTAGAGCGGAAGCGAAAGGAGTTGGAAGACAAGATGAGAAAAGGAAGAATCCAAGACACTCGACTAAAGATCAGGGGGGTCGGATAATTACTGGATGCGAAACCTTGAGAATTTCTAGAATCAGCAACGAGATGTAATGCCCAGCTTGGCGGATGCAGACTTACGTCTAAATATCAGCTCATGATTTTGTCCCCCCAAATGAACCGGTGACGATGCGCCTTGTATGCCCCCATCGCCGAGATATAGACGATGTAGTTACAGGCGATGAAGCAGAGCGTGAAGAGGAAACGGACGAGGAATTTGGTTCGAGCAGAGACTGGCGCCGAAGCAGTGAAGATGATTATCCGCCAACGGTCGTAGAAAGTGGTGGTAAGCCACGTCATGTCCTTGACCATGTCTTGAGCCTCGAGGAAAGGGTGAGTCTGCTGGGTGTTCTCGGGAGATGAGAGATTCACCTTCACGCGGCCGGAATCATAAAGAGACCGCATCTCCGCTATCTGGGCTCGGGTGACCGGGAGGGTGGTTTCGAGTTGCGACAACGACTGTAAAGCGTCGTCGAATGCGCGGTCAACGTGAGGGACATGAACATCGATGGCTCGGTCTGTCCGTCGGACATTCCACTGATAACTCGGTCAACGCCAACGGACGCAAGGGCAGCTGATCCAGTCTCACTTGAATCCCGGCGTAGACTTGTCTGAGCGAGGTGTCGATTGTCCTCGAGTTGCTCAGGTGTTCCGAAAGCTTTGACTACGAGGGACGCAAGGGTGAACTGGAGTCAACGCCAGAGCCGGAGTGACTGACCTCAAGTTCCTTGAGCTGCCTCTCGTACTGGAGGGCCTTTGCAGAGGTAGAGTGAAGGAGGTTGTCCAAAGGACTGGTGTGGTCAGCCATGAAGCGAGAAATGCGGAAAAACGCCGAATTACTGGGAATTTATGTCAGGATCCATTATGTGCACAGAAGACGGCGACAAGAGCAAAAGGGAGCAATTGGAGGACAGCTGAGCAGACGATCGCTTGATCTCACACCTCCATCATGTCCGACAAACGGCGAGCGGAAATCCTCGCCAAACGAGCAAAGCTCGAGGAGATGCGCAAGGCAAAGGCCCAACGCCAGATAGAGGCTGAGCGTCGCACCTCCCTCGTACGCTCTACAACTCTCCGTCCCAGTGCAGGCTGGATCTCTAATCCTGCCCCTCAAGAGAAGAACTCCGCCACCAAAAACGGACGACAAAGACTTTGACGATTACATCGCCAAGATCATTGGCCCATCTCGCGGAGTCGATACCGGTGAACTGACCCCGTCTATTCCCGGCACACCATCGCTCCCAAGTGTACCCATACCCCCTGGCACTTCCCACTCTGGGCGTGCCAGCAGACAAAGCAACGAAGGCTCGGACAGGATTCCTCTAGACTCCGGCTTCGGGAGGTATGCCAGTCCCGGGACGGATCACGCTGTGGACCAGTGCGTTGAGCGGTTACCCCTCACGTTCTTTCCTAACCAAATGGTATCCCAGCACCATCATCCCACGGGTGACGGTCGACCTCATCGACATCCGGCAAGAACTGTTTGAACTGCCTCAGAAAGTACGTTTACTACGTCTCTTGTTAGCCGTCGTATCGCCAATCTTGTCTGGCAGGAGCGTGTCCTGTACAATAAAGAAGTCCAAACACGTGATTTGGGTGAAGAAAAAGATGCAGATGCCGTGCAAGCAGAAGCAGAACTTCGCGAACGGATATTACGTGAACGACTTGCGGAAGCAGAGAGTGCGGCCGCTCGTGAGAAGGAGCTGGACGAAGAGAGCGTACGTTTGGAGAAGGAAATCGCAGCCGATATTCGAGGTAATTCCGCGACGTCCTCGACGGTCACCATACTCAGATTCATGAAATCCAGATTTGACGGAGGAAGAACGAGCGATTGTCCTCACCGCCCCAGAATTTGCCGACTTTGTCGAGTCTTCCACCAAAATCATTCAACGCGCATTGAACGACAACTACGACTACATTCGTGATTATACCCTTGGCGCAGAGTCTGGTGTAGATGACTCAGAAGGCAAACGGGTGAAAAAGGTTTGCGCATTCTTTGACGAGCGCTATGGGAAAAATCGATCTATCACGGACGTAGATTGGTCTCCAAAGGTGCGCGCTCTTTGTGTCTTGTGAGATTATGGACAAAACAGAACCGTAGTCTATCGCTGCTTTAGTATCCTGAAATCAGCTGCGCGGCATACAACAAGAACCCTGCGGCATTGAACGAACCAGACGGGCTCGTGGTAGTCTGGAATTTGCACATGCTGGAACGCCCGGAGTTTGTTCTCCATTCACAGGTAACCACTTTTGGGGCTTGGTCGTGTCGCCACTGATCGGACCCCCAGTCGGATGTTCTTTCTGTCACTTTCTCACCCTTCCATTCAAACTTAGTATTTGGCGGGACATACTCTGGTCAAATTCTTCTCTGGGACATGAGGTCAAAACACCTCCCCGTGTTGAAGACACCTTTGTCTGCGGCCGGTCATACGCATCCCGTGTACGCGATGCAAATGGTTGGAACCCAGAATGCCCACAACTTGATTACGAGTAGTACGGATGGACTGGTGTGCAGCTGGTTGGTGGATATGTTAGCACAACCCCAGGTTTGTCCTACGACTCTCGGCCCCTTCGTTTGTCTTGAGTACCATGGAAGGAATCCCTGGAACTCATTCATGCCGGCCACAACAAAACCGGGGAGGTAGCCATCACCACGCTTGATTTCCCGAACAATGAAACAACGACTTTTTTGGTCGGCACGGAAGAAGGCAACGTTTATCAAGCTCACCGGTATGATCGTGCTGGGGCGAAAGCCGGTCTGAATCAGTACGACGTCTACAAGGGCCACACCGGACCCGTCATGGGCCTCCACTTCCACCCTCTCGTCGGACCGGTCGACTTCTCAGACTTATTCTTGACGTGTTCAGTGGACTGGACCGTCAAGTTGTGGAGAGCCAAATCGTTAGCCAACACGTCCGGACCACCACCGCCTTCGTTATCAACGAACCTGTCGAGCTCGACGAGCGGCAAGCCTGCAGGTGGGGCAGGGTCGCACTCTTCTGCCATCGCACCGATTTACTCGTTCGAAGAGGCGGACGACTACATTTATGACGTCAAGTGGCACCCTCTCCATCCCGCAATGTTCGGTACTGCCGATGGGTCAGGAAAATTCGATTTGTGGAACCTGAACACGGATACAGAGGTACCACTTTCACTTGACAAGCCTTTTCTCTCATCCTATCTAATGGGGGCGTTCAGGTTCCCGTCGTGTCTACAGCCGTCAGCTCCGGCCGGGCCATCAATAAGATACAATGGGACAAGAAGGACGGTCGACGTGTCGCTCTTGGAGGAAGCGACGGAAAGTTGTACATTTACGATATTGGTGACATGGGGGTCCCGCGAGAGTCGGAGTGGACGGATATGCAGAGGACCGTCGCTGGTCTCGCTGGGGCTGGTCAGGGCGGACATGGTGATGGAGACGGGGGGACTAAGGTGATGGCCGGTCGGTGAACCAGCGAGATTCCGCACATGTTTATACTTTTAAGCGATCGCGCCGGGGGATAATAAAAGGCTCGAAGCTCAAATGATGTGAGAAGTGGTCGACTTTGAGAGTATGAGCGAGCGTGGGGAACCGGGATGGCAGCAGTGGAGGGCACATTCGTTAAATTTCACGGTGGTCGAACACTGTTTGTAGTACACGTGAGACCCCTATGAGTTTGTTGGGGGATCAAAGAGGTGAATGGTAACGTCAAGGGACGTGAGTTAGGAACTTTCTCCGGGCGGGGCATTGACCGGGACCCACGGTATAAACTCTGTGATCCATATCTTGCGAAAAACTAAAAGGCATGAAGCATATCGTTCGAGTGAGATGTAGGGAGGACTGGTGGGTGACCATTTTCAAAAGTGGACCTGAGCCCCCGGGATCTCCGTCTGTGGCCCTCTTAACTACCGCCATATCGGAGAATTAAATTGGACCTGTGGAGGTGTTTTTGTACATAAGGGTAAAAATAGAGTCCCTAAGGATAAAATCCCTCCCCAGTCGGACCAGGTGGTGGGATGGTATTGCAGTCGTGGGAAATACTGGTTTGCTCCCTCCGCTTCCCCCCTTTCCTTTGTTATTCAACGTTCCGGAGAATCACTAGCGCCAAACTTGAGACGAAACGCCCTTCCGTGCCCTTGAAAAAAGGGATAGAAAAAGGGGCTTGACCGGGAATTGAACCCGGGACCACCTGCATTGCCTCATAATATAAGGGGGGAAGACCCGAAGCAGGTATCATACTACTAGACCATCAAGCCGACACAAGTTTTCCATTTATATATTACCTGTGCCTTTTTTTCATTTTGGCCTCCAGGGCACACGACACCCAAACGGGCGATCCTCGTCTACCCCGTAATGAACACTCTATCGTTGCCATTGTCCGCCGCTTCTATTTTCATAATCGGGATCACTACAGACTCGAGGACCACACACAGTCCACGACCCCACGTTTTTTTCACAATCGGCGACGCAACGTTGGAAATCACCCACCCGGAACTTCACCATGTCAAGAACTGGATATACCTTCCACTGGTGCTTCTCCGCGAGATTTGTGGGCGAACCAACCCCCTCGATTACTCGGCGAAGAAGGCGATTGACTAGGTTCCAGAGCCCTGGACCTTAATTCTAAGCGTTAACTTTTCCACTGAAGATCCGCTGCCCGACACGGTCATCCTACAGATGGATCGTGGATGGAGGGACTTTCCCATCTTTGGTTGAAGCGCTCGAGGTTGGCTTTCTCAGTAAATTAATGTGGATGGTGAACTGGAGGATCCGGACGTACACCGACCCTGAGTCTAGTGGTATGCGTGTTTCTCCCATGAAGACGAGATCCGCTATCCGAGTGGGAGCTGGGGATTCCTTACAGACAAACCCCGGGGTCACACGTTCCTACTGGAAGCGTCCGGCAACCCTGTACCCTGTGGTAGTCATCGGAAGACGCTGGGGTCCAAATTAAGCTTGGCCTTGGGTGCGCACGACGAGTACCATGAAAGCTTGTAACGCTTCGGACTCACTTTCTTTCTCGGCTGCAGTCTCTGGTTGCTTGATCATTGCAAGTGCAAGTGAATCCGATAGATTAGAACCGATGTACTACATTACAGTGGAACGAGGACACTCTAGAAGTAGAACTGCATAAACAAGGGGTCCGCAAAAAAGTACATGACCATTAAAACATAACATGCTACCAAAAAAAATATCATGCTGACGTGGGTGGATTCGTGAGTGGCTGTGATTGCGTTGGTTGCGCTTGTGTGGGTTGTGGGGTCGCAGGGGGGAAACCGGACATCGGTTGATAAACGGGGGGAGGGAAAGAGATCATGTAAACCGGCACTCCAGGAGACGCCATACCCCTTCTACTCCTATGAGATGAGGCAGATGATCCGAGCGCAGGTTGAGGAATTGGCATAACAGGGGGTGTTGTAGGCCCGGGGTATAAATACAAAGGCTGTGGGCTCGCGAGAACAGGATAAATAGGAGGGGAATGCGGCCGTAAGTGGTCGCGATGACGGCGACGGTGACGATGAGTATGTCTGAAATCGCGGGTGGGTCGTGGGTGTCGAGGAGGAGGTTCCGAGTTGACCGAGTAACGACGAGGGGTGGACTGTGTAGTACTAGGAGAGGTAACGATGGAATGAGTGATGCCAACGCTTGTTGGGGAAACGGTCGACTCCGTGAGCGCACGTCTGTGTCCATCCTGGCGGCGATGAGCCATCACGGGAGCACTCTGAAGTGGCGGTGCGTCTTCCAACAGGTCGATATCCTTGTGTACAGGGGGATACCACGACCGCAGAGGCTTAGGTATCTTCTTCATCTCTGGGTCCATTCCCTGATACCTGCGTCCATCACGCTCAGGGATGAAATCAACTGTGACGTTTCTAGCAACCCACGGGAGATTGTAAACGTCAGTCACAAACTTTTGGATCCGATTGACGTCGCTCGTGATCGAGGAACCCGAAGATGACGACGATTCGGGTACCATGCTCTTGTAGTCCGACGTTGGAAGTGGGTTGACTACGACCGCTTCAGGTTCGCCGTTCTGCGTCTGGTGGTTGAGAGTGGTATCTCCATCGACTGCAGTCTGTGTACGCGAAGGTGTACCGGAACGGCGTGGAGGGGTTGACCGGTGGTTGGACTGACGGCTCGAGTTCTGATTCGATGGATTCGATGGGTGCGTGCCAGAAGGGTGGTTGGAGTGACGTGCAGAATGTTGAGTCGAGTGACGCGCCGAATGGTGAGTGGAATGGGGTGTGGTGGATTGCCTGTGGGTTGAGTGCCGATCGTCTTCATCACTACCGGAGTGATCGTGATCCAGTTCTTCATCGTCAAAATCTCTAGGATCGCGCGAAGCCGGGCTTTCGGACCGTTCGTCGTGTGTGTAATGTGAGTAGTGCATGGAAGTGACTGGGTGACTGGGAGGAATGGACGGTGGATTATGCGGGGTAAGCGGAGGATTGTGCGGGACAGGAGGGGGGTGTGCCCTGAACGGATCATAACCCGGCAATTCCTCCCCAAAGCCTGGAAGTTCCAAGATTGTATCATGACTGGGTTGTTGGTGGACAGTCTTGCCTCGTTGTCTCCGCGACATCATCCTCGGCAAGCGCCTAAGTCCGGACACGAACCCACCCACGAACCCCTTGCGTTCACCCTGGACCTTGACCGGCACGGGCTTGTTGTGGTGGACCTTTAGTGGAAGTTCTTGCACCGCTGACAACGGTCGGTTCTGCGCTCCAAACTGTGAAACCATTGACAGATCCGCGTCCACCATCATGTATTCCGGATCCTCGTCGTCCTCGTCGTCGTACTGCTCTTCTCCTGCAAGGTGAAGGCCTCTGGATGGCATGACGGGGCTGGGCATTCCCATTATAGGCTCTGCGGGACTCTGTTGGGACTCGTCCCGAACGGGGGCGGATCCATTGGTGGCATAGGTTAAGCCACTCGTACCACTTGTGCGACTGTTGTACGAGGTCTGACCGGACTTTCGATCTGCGAGGTTGAGGGGTCGAACGAAGCCGCTCGAGCCAGCCTCGAGATGACCAGAGCTTATCCCATGACGGTCGAAATAATCCGTCATCGGGGATCGTATCGAGAACGTGATGGGAGAGTGAAAGAGACAAGCATCTCGGTGGACGACTGGTCCCAAAATATGAAGAGCCTCGAGGCGAACCGAGCCTTTTGAAACCGGTCGCTCACGTGGTGCAGCCGTGCCTTTTCAATCTCCCGGACCTTTACGCTAGCCATGCGAGAACCGAACAGCGAAATGCTCATTGTCGAAAACATGGAAACAACAGGCGAGATGATATCGTATACACACAGCATCAAGTCTATGACCCCCCCTTCACCGCATTGGCCGCCGCATGTGCTCGCAGGATGTTCTGTTCGCTTGGCCTCTTTCTTGGAAGAGTCCCTGTCGACCCCGTTGCGGTCTTGACCTTCCTCTGCGGTTGTTCCCTCATATGAGAAAACGTGGCCGCCCGTTGCCTCTCCCTTTCCGCTTTCTTCAAGAACGGACTCGGCAGGTTCTCTTCGTCTTGCATGTCCCACTGGGCTGGTGAGGACGGCACAATCGCAATCTGGGAAGACTTTGTCCTCGTCAATGTCCCTGCAGATGAAGCAGATGTTCTTGACGCCTTCTCCGTCGGTTGCTCGGAACTTGAACGCTGGTGCACAGCAGCACCTGCGCTCGTTGTCCTCGTGATCCCCGTTCTCGTCGGGGGTGTGGGTATCAGGGATGTTCGGCGTGTTCGGGTGGCTGAGGCGCGGGATGAAGTAGCTCTCGACGTAGACGAGGAATTGGAGCCAGTGGATTTCAGTGTGGCGACGGAGTTTGATCTCGTAAGTTTTGTAGCCGACGATAAGGATGCCTTGCGTTCTGGTTTCGATGGTGTTGGTGGTGCATTTGGGGTATCGGATGGAGCTTCCGATGTTTCGTCATCGTGCACCGGCTCCTCGGGTCTCTGGGTATCTTCCTCTTCGTAGGATTCATCAAAAATCTTCTCAAAACCGAGTCCAACCTTGGGTGTGGCAACAAACAAGTTTGCGAACTGAGTGGGAGCCGGTGTGGTAAGTGTTTCTCCGGTCGATGTGAGAACGACTCCCTTCATGGCAGAGCCAAGTGGAAGGCCATTATCAAATGGCGTCTTGCCGACCTTCCTGGTAAGCGGGGTCTTGAAATCCATCATGGGTTTTGTATGCATGCTGACTGGTGGTTTCGAAGGCGGGTCCTCAGGCGACAGCGCTGCCAGCCGCGATAATGGAGCAAGAACGTTCTTGACCTCTTCGAGGTATGTCTTCTCCTTCCTTCCACCTTTGGTAATGTCAATGAGGAATGCGACTTCATACCAGATAAATGAAAGCCCGTACCGGTCTTTTCCACAACAGTGCCATCACTGATGGTCTTCACTCTGTTATCAACCTCGGCTCGGGTGGCTTCCAATCTCCGCCTCTCCTCTTCGACCTCCTCCATCTGTTTCCTGACCCATTCTATCCGTTCTTCAACAGCAGCGCTCATCTCGTCTCGGATTTCCTGTTCTCGTTGAATCCAAGCCACGCGTAGTTCTTCCTCCCTTTGCTTCACGGCGTCCATTAATTCCTCTTCACGTTTTACCATCGCGGCAGAAACCTCCTGTTGATGCCTCATGACCAAGGCCCGCAACTCCTCTTCCCTCTGTGATACCGCGTCTCGAATCCGCGCCTCGACCACGTGGCGGTGTCGTTCGTCTGCGCTAGAGATGAGTTGTTGCAGCGCGGCAATCTCAGCGTCCTTAAGTCGTAATAGAGAGGCAAGTTGGGTCTCCTTTTCGGTGAGGGCCGTCTCCCGCGACTGAACTGCCTCCTCCCTGGCCGTGACCACTGCTCGGTGTGTTTTTATCCTGGCGATCCTAATAGCACTTTCAGCGATTGAACAAGAGAGGCTTTGTGAAAGGCGTACATCCTCTCGGCTTCCGACACTTTGAACGCGAGGTCGATCCGTTCGTGCTGTAGGAGTTGTGCTGCTGATGGTCTCATTGCAGGCTGAACGAGAACATTTTAACAGAGTGGAGATGAAACGGGTTCAAGGAGACACACGTTCTGACTTAACATTGCCTTGATAATATTCGAGAGGGCTTGGCTATATCCCCGAGGGAGCGGGGGTATCCGGCCGTTGCGCACCAGGATGCTCAGTTCCGAGTGAGTCTTTGCTTCGTGGAATGGCGGTTTTAATGCGCATAGTTCGTATATCAGGCAACCAAGGGACCAGATATCGGACTTTGAATCGTACGCCTTCTCCTGCATGAGTTCTGGCGACATGTAATAAGGCGTCTGAAAGGGTAGAGGTTAGAACGGTTCCCACTCTTTTGTTTTACGAGCGCACTTACCCCGACGTACGTTTGCGCAAAGGTGGCCTGGGCGAGGGCCTTCGAAAGGCCAAAATCACCAAGTTTGACTTTGCTGTTCTCGTCCAAGAAAACTGTTCGGGGTCGGTAATGGGCGGAGACGTAGGAGCAAAGTACGAGCCTACCATTGTCCGGTTTGAGATCGCGGTGCAAAATCTGGGGACGTTTATCCTTTCCGTCTTCAGTGTCAGCCGCTGCTCCTGAGCTTCCAGACCTCGAGTGTCCATTAGGATGATGACAATAGCTAAGGGCGAGCAAGATCTGCATGAAGTAGTTCCATATGATCTCTTCGGGTATGGGTTTATTCTGCCGTTGTGACTGTTTGATCGCGCTCGAAAGGTCGCCGCCTCCACAATACTCCATTAGAATATAGAGAACGCCAGCATCTCGGTCGACATATCTGTCGTGGTATCGTACAATATGTTCATGTTGGAGATCCTTCAAAATATTGCTAATGGATTTGAGGGTCTTGATGAACACGAGGATGTCGCAAGGCCACGATGGTGTACTTACACTTCAGCGACAATTTGTTTCTTGTCGCGGTCCGACATGCGTTCAAAGTACAGTTCCTTCCTGGCAAATATCTGCGTCCGTAGGTGAGACTCGTGACGGGTATAGGGTTCTGGCTAGTCTTGGACTCACCAGACCGTCAGATTTACGCTTCACTTTTCGAATTATGCCGAAGGATCCATTACCGATGACGTCTAATGGTTCATAGAGGTCCAACAGCGTCGACATTGTGTGAGAAAGCCGGCGGGGTGGGTGGACAAACCACTGGAGAAGGTCGGTGATGCAGAGGGAAGCAGCCGGGTGTTGAACTTTGTTGAAAGTGACGGGTTGTCACGCGTTCGCGTTTGGCACGTGGGACTCACGCTCTTTGATTCCGGACTGTCCGAACGGGCGTGAAGGAAGAAAAGTTTGCGAAATGAAATGAGGCAGATTGTTTTCGCGTTTGAACGACTAGCGAGATGCGAGAGCGGTCGTAAACCTGGCTGAGTCTTCGATTCGTAGTTTTTTCCAATGCGATTTCTTCCCTGCAATCAGCCTCTTTGACTCTACCTCTAAGTATCTCTCGTGCGTTCTTCCTCCACACGGCGCAAACGCAAAGTAACACTCAGCAGGCCACCAGGTTGGACGACGTTCAAGCTGTGGTTACGTCACCCCGTGCCCGATCACGGCGAGGCGAAGCCTCGAGCGCCGCGATTGTTCAGCGCAAACCACCATCATGGGCAACCCAACTCGTCCCACTCCGGACACCCCAAAAAGTGACCCTCTGCCTCCAGGGATGGTCATTGGGCCAGACGGAAAGCCATGTAAGATCTGCACGGCCTTTCGTAACTGGAAACCATTGGGCACGTCCAGGACCAAGAAGGTCGCAGCTGGTGCTGGTGCCGCCACGACAGTTGCTACTTCAACCGATCCCGATACCCGACCAGCGAATTGTCCCCCGGACGTTGAAGCCCTCGGCCGTGCGACATGGATATTCCTACATACCACCGCTGCCTACTACCCGGAGAACCCCACACTGACGCAACGAGCGTCCATGTTGAGCTTATTGAAGTCTCTTCCTCTACTCTATCCATGTGGACATTGCGCCTCCCATCTTGGGGAAAATATGAAGGATAATCCGCCAAAGGTCGGGAACAGGTTCGAGCTGAGCCAGTGGTTATGTGAGAGGCACAACGACGTCAACACCAGGCTTGGGAAGGAGAAGTTCGATTGCTCAAAGGTAGATGAGCGATGGAAAGATGGTCCTGAAGACGGAAGTTGCGATTGAAGCCCGCACGGTCAGTTTTCAAGTTGTGCCGAATCCTCCCCTTGCTCATATCCCTTCTGTAGCGCCAACATGACAATTACGACGTAAAAAGACTATCCACAGTAGCGTAGAATCCTGTATAGTGTACTTAATCATGCATCACCCACTCATGAATTGTCTGCGAGACCCGTGTGCCCGAGGTGACCGCTGGAGCTTGGTGTTTTAGCCTTGGTACCGATAGCGCCCGACCATAACCATAACCACCCATAACCACTTCTCCTCAAAACCCCCGTCCCCCGCCATTCCCCTCTTCCTCTTGCTCACTTGCGCTCCTGTGGATGTGACAAATCCGATTCTTCATCATTTTCCCCTACATCGACAATGGTATCGCTGTTACAAGGCCTCTACGTTCGCTTTCGTTACGCCCGTGGATCCGGCTCGTGGCTAAAGATGCTCACATGGCGTGGCTACGTTCTTTCGCTCGTCGGTTTGAGTTTCTTGATCACACTATACCGGTTGTACGCGGCTCCATCCCGACCATGGCCAATGTATCCAGAAGAAGAGGAAGTCGACTTCGATGTCTCTGGTCCAAGCCTTGATTGGACCGCCCGAGCAAACGCAGTGAAGGAAGCCTTTGCCCATGCGTATCACGGCTATGAGACCTATGCGTTCCCGGAAGACGAACTCCTTCCTCTCACAAACTCGTCAGCGATAAAGTGAGTCACCCCTGCCGCCTTCACTTCACCCTTCCTCACTCCTTCACAAGATTCAATGGATGGGGTGTCACAGTGTTCGATTCTTTAGATACGATGCTGTTGATGGGCTTCGACGAAGAGTTCAATCGTGCCCTGGAGCTTGTCAAGAAAACCAAATTCGTCCGAAAGATGGATGAATATGCGCCCTTCTTCGAGACCGTAATCCGATACCTTGGAGGATTAATGTCCGCGTACGCCCTATCCAGAGAACCCATCCTCCTCGAGAAAGCCGACGAACTTGCCCGCGTCCTCTCGCCCGCCTTCAACACTAACACTGGATTTCCCTACTACGCTGTCAACCCGATCACGTAGGCCTTTCCCGCACTCACACGTGACCAATATTTCTAATGTCTTGCGCATTAGTGGTTTGACACGCGGTCCAGATAATGGCATTCTGGCTGAGATCGCAAGTTTCCAGTTAGAGTATACGGCGCTTGCCCAGGCAGCAAAGAAGAAAGAACATTACGAGAAGGTGCGTGCTATCACCCGTTCCATGCGGTAAATAGCTGAGAGACCCAGGTCGCTCGCGTTAATGCTGCATTGGCCTCGGGGAACCTCACTTCAACGGGGGGGATGTTCCCCAAGAGCTGGTCACTAAAGACCGGCAAAGTCATCGATCGTGGGTTCCCCCCGGTTGATCCCTGAATTACCCCCGTGATCCTGACACCCCTCTCCCTCCAGAGGAGATCTCCGTGGGAGCTGCTGCAGACAGCGCACACGAGTACACCCTGAAGCAATACCTCTTGACGGGGAGAGTCGATAAAGTTAACCTTGAACTTTGTAAGGCTTCCTCACCCATCGACATGCGTGTCTAACATCATCTCGATCTCCCAGACCTCAAGTTTACGACTTTTGTCATTAATAACCTTTTATACCTATCTCCGACACGTCGCATGCTCTACGTCACTAACTCGCATATAACCCACGGTTCTCCAAGTGGCGTTCTAGAACATCTCTCTTGTTTCTTCCCCGGCCTCCTCGCCCTCGGTTCTCACCTACTCCCACTCGACGACCTACCCTCCCTTGGTATCGATTACCTTGGCCTTGCAGCGGGACTATCTCCCAGGGATCGGGAAGGCTTCAGAACGCTATCCAAATACAACCTCAAACACCTCCACATGTGGGCAGCTAAGGGCTTGACGGAGACTTGCTATTTGACATACGCAGATCAGCCCTCGGGGCTTGGCCCGGATGAGATCCTGTTCGTCGGGGGTAGTGTACGGTGGATGAAGGCGATGGAAGAATGGAGAAAGCACAGTGGGCGCGGTCCCATTCCTGGGCTTGAGAAGAAGGTCCCCGTGGTTATCTCTCTGTATGACGCGGATACTCAGTACAAGAAGCACGTCCGGATGGATTATTGGATGAGGGCTGGCGGGTACTTGCTTAGGCCGGAGGTAGGTTGAGGTTCCGTAAGATTTTCGATCAGGGAACGACTTACGGCGATCGACAGACTGTAGAATCGCTTTATCTTCTATGGAGGACGACGGGGGAATATCGGTGGAGAGAATATGCTTGGCGGATCTTTGAGTCCATCGAGAAACACACAAAGACTGAAAGCGGTTACGCTTCCGTCAAGATCGAGGGGAATGGGAGTGTAGTCAAGACAAACGAGATGCCGAGGTATGGAACGCTGATCCTTCAGGCGAACTTCTTGCTGAAAATACCTTCACTCTGTAGCTTCTTCCTAGCGGAAACGTAGGTTTTTCCTCCACGTCTTGGCACAGGTAATGGCGGCTGACGCGGGCGCGGACGTAGGCTCAAATATCTTTACCTCGCGTTTGTAGATCAGGATCCAATCGACTTGGAGAAATGGGTGTTCAGCACCGAGGCTCACCCGTTGCCTGTTTTCAAGTGGACGGCTGAAGAGAAAAGGTTGTTTGGAATTTGATAGAGTGAGCGAAGGCTCGTTTTTTTTCTTCTTTTCTGTGGAATGACAGTAGTAGAGCCACTAAAATACCGTTGCTAGATCATGGACAATAAGTTAACTTATATACAAGACAATGGACAAGGTCTACTTTTGAGTACCCAGACATGGTGCCAGTGTCCTGTAGACAGCTGCATGTGCCCCCCTCCCCCCGAGTGAATGTGTGTCGGTTGGACGTTGGAGATCGAAAAGTCATACCTCGGGTGAAAATCTATGCCTCAATTAATGAATTAATGAATAATTGATTTGTCAGTTTGTAGCCTCGACCAACGCTAATCGTGCATCGTGCATCACGGCGCTACGGTCGTCTCAGGTCCAGCAGACAACAGACACAACAACGCAGCTT
This sequence comes from Thelephora aurantiotincta, assembly GCA_003316405.1. Taxonomy (NCBI): domain Eukaryota; kingdom Fungi; phylum Basidiomycota; class Agaricomycetes; order Thelephorales; family Thelephoraceae; genus Thelephora; species Thelephora aurantiotincta. Next base: position 23,992 of record QFEV01000406.1, read on the forward strand.
TACACAGGACCAAGTTCACGATAGATCGTTTTCCAGAGGACAGATAAAGTTTGAATGTTCGTAGACACGAGTTCATTAATACAAGTACAACCTCGCTCGCTCGTTGTGGGCTACTAATCAAGTTTCGCGTCTGCGATACACGGTGATTTACTAGTTCCTGTACTCAGTTTTTAGGCACCCAGAAGTTGACGTTTGAGTTCGGTCTGATCATATGCATCCTTCTCGTACTATCGGGCTTCGACGCCGACTTATTGAATTTAAATCTATAGGCAAAGGGGGCAGTGGCGAAAGCCACGAGACTTCACTCCCTTCACTATGCATTGGCCTCAACATCTGCCCGCACGGCAGGAAGAAGTCACTCGGGAACCATCTCGTCAAAATTAATGCAGAAAGTATTATGCCGATGTTATCTACGTACTGAAACACGTACTCGTCGTTCCAGCCCATCCAAGGAAGAAACAATGTAAGTTAAACCTTGAGTCCCAAAACCCACATGAACCTTCACATCGCTCAAAAATCAAATCAAAATCCGGTTCAAATACCAGGAACCCTTCAAGCCTTTCTCTGGCTCCAGAGAGCTCTCCTCTTCCGTCCGTCCCGCTTCTACCCTTGTTCCGTTCAAGACGAGATCCACGAGTAGCCCAAAGTTTGGTGTTCCCAAACCGGTGACGGGGTCCCAGCCTTTGATGGCCTCGAAACCGTTCGTGCCACACCCTGGGT